>OY856186.1:110545168-110820945 GCA_963693315.1 Diogma glabrata
CGATTAGATCTACATATGTGTTCTTTCTCGTTTAAATAATTATATATAAGCGTGGGAGAAATATTTTTTTAGTCAGTTATTGATTGATTTTTAATCAATTTTGGGCAACTATTAATTGATTTTTAAGCAATTATAATCAGTCGTTATTTGTTTTTTTAATCAAATTATAAATTGAAATCGGAATGCTAATACAGTTTTCTTTTGGATTGTGCTCATTTTTTTGATTGTTAATCGAATTAAATAATATAAAAAAGGAAAAGAAAAAAAAACATAAAAGAAATAACATAAAAGATATTCATGTAGTTTAAATCTGTGAAAAAAATATAAATATGTATTATATATCTATTAATTTGAAAATTCAAAAACAAAAAAATGAAAAAAAAATATAATTGTATTGTGTTGTCCTTAGTGAATAGTTACCGATAACTTGTTAGAAAAATAAAAGTTACATTTTATAATTATAACTAACTAGAGGGTATCCCCCCCAAGCTCCACACAACCCCACACTACCCAGCCCCTCCCCACACACGCCAATACACTCGTTCTCTTTTCATCCGGCTTTAATACAACTACTAAGTGCTATCCATCACAATCCAATCTCTTCTAATCTATTCTGTGTGCACTTTCAGCTTAACTATAATTCTATAAAAAAACTTCGTGAAGTGTACATACTATAAATTTTTATACGATCAATCACAAATGGTTGGAAATAATAATAATAAGAAAATTCTGAAATAGCAGCTTTTGTTTTTCCTTATTTTATTTACAAAAAATGAAACTTTGCAAAAATGATGCTAGAAAACAAATATTATATGAGTTTTAGCACTATCTGTCATATAAATAATTAATTTTCTTATTAATATCGAAATGATATATGTAAATTTGAACGAAACGGCTAAAAGGCATTATAGCAATAATTTTAAAACACTACTTTATCGAAAAATTTAAATGCCGTAAGTGGAGTTTTTATAAATAAGAAGGAATAATTTTAATGTTCTATAAAAAAATAGACAAAAACAATAAAAAATAAATATAGGGTCCGCGTTGAACCCCGAACCTTTCTTACAACCCACTAAAATGACAACGAAACGTTTTTTATGTTCTAGCTAAAATACATTTTACATATTATGCGTAATATATTCTTTTCAGATAATTCAGTTGTTTCAGTCAAATCGAACACGGCTATTATGAAATATTTCTCTATAGCAGGCTACAGACCTACAATCGATTTGTTAATCAATTCGAAAACGAAAATAAACGAAATAAAATTTAGTGTAAAAATCCCCTAAATTTTATTTAATTTATTTTCGTTTTCAATTGATTGACAAATTGATTGAAGGTCTGTAGCCTGCTTATCTTGTTTTGCAAAGAAAGAACAAATTAATTTTATGAATTGTTTCTTTAATTTCTAATCAATAGAAAATATTTAAATACAAAGAAAATTATGACTAATATAAAAGTTAAGATGCAGAAGGAAGGAAACTTAAAATAATTTTTTTTAAATCTTTCCCTATGCATGAATTTCATTTTTAATTTTCCGAAAACAAGAAAGTGAAAAATGAATTTAAACACAGCTGTTTCAAAACAAATATTTTTTTAAGCCTGAAATAAATTAAATCTAAAATAATACGTCTATCCACTCCAAAAGCAAAGCATAAACAAAATTGAAATTTGATGAGAAAAATATGGAGGGGCTGAAATCTCACAGCTCTGAGATATCAAGACTTCGGTCTGGGTTAAGGATTTTGATATAGTTTTCGGCAAAGTACTTTTATGATGACATGGTTGTTAGTTTTGGGCAGCGATTTGATATACATAACTCTTTGTTAAAGTACAAGTATTTTTTATCTCTGTTTAAAAATTTATTACAAAACTAACACGAAACATCAATACGTGGCCACAAAATTATAATCAAAATTCCAAAAATATTGTTAAATTAAATAAAATCAATCTTTTTCAAAATTCCAAAAATAATCCAAAAATTAGAATAAAATCAAATATTTAAACTTTTTCTAAATTCTGATAATATTCCAAAAATTCTTAAAAATTTAAACTTTTCCAAAATTCTAAAAATATTGCAAAAATTCTTACAAAATCAAATATTGAAACTTTTTTCAAAATTATAATAAAATCAAAAATTAAAAAATTTTCAACATTCTAAAAATATTCCAAAAATTCTTACAAAATCAAAAATTAAAACTTTTTCCGAAATTCTAAATATATTGCAAAAATTATTACAAAATCAAAAATACAAACTTTTTCAAAATTCCAAAAATATTTCAAAAACTATAACAAATTCAAAAATTTTCATGTCCAATTTCATTTTCAATTTCATTTACGTCATAAAACCAGCTACATTTTTTTTTACAAAAAATTGGCTAAAAAACTAAATGAAATCATTTTTTGACACACTTGACATTATTTTTTTGACAAACTTATAATGCCATAATTCTCTATAATAATAGTAAAATATCATGTCATACAAACTATTAATTTAATTTTTTTCTAAAAAAATTAAGTAAAAAATAAATAAAAACCACTTGACAGCATTTTTTTGACAAACTTATAATGCCATAATTCTCAATAATAATAAAAAAATATGGAGGGGCTGAAATCTCACAGCTCTGAGATATCAAGACTTCGGTCTGGGTTAAGGATTTTGATATAGTTTTCGGCAAAAAACTTTTATGAGGACATGGTTTTTAGTTTTGGGCAGCGATGTATATCAAACATAACTCTTTGTTAAAATACAAGTATTTTTTATCTAAGTTTAAAAATTTATTACACAACTAACACGAAACATCAATACGTTGCCGGAAAATTATAATCAAAATTCCAAAAATATTGAAAAAATTAAATAAAGTCAAACTTTTTCAAAATTCCAAAAATATTCCAAAAATTAGAATAAAATCATATATTTAAATTTTTTCTTAATTCCAATATTTCAAAAATTCTTAAAAATTCAAACTTTTTCCAAAATTCTAAAAATATTGCACAAATTGAAAATTTTTTCAAAATTCCAAAAATTATAATAATATCAAAAATTTTAAATTTTTGAACATTCTAAAAATATTCCAAAAATTCTTACAAAATCAAATATTAAAACTTTTTCCGAAATTCTAAAAATATTGCAAAAATTATTACAAAATCAAAACTACAAATTTTTTTTAAAATTCCAAAAATATTTCAAAACTAACATATTCAAAAATTTCCATGTCCAATTTCATTTTCAATTACATTTACGCCATAAAAACAGCTACATTTTTTTTTCCAAAAAATTGGTCAAAAAATTAAATGAAATCATTTTTTGACACACTTGACATTATTTTTTGACAAACTTATAACGCCATAATTCTCTATAATAATAATAAAATATCATGTCATACAAACTATTAATTTTATTTTTTTCTAAAAAATTGGGTAAAATATAAATAAAAACCTTTCTTTTGACACACTTGACAACATTTTTTGACAAACTTATAATCCATAATTCTCAATAATAATAATAAAATTTCATTTCAAAGAAACAATTTTATATTTTTTCAAAAAATTCGGTAAAAAACTAATAAAAATCTTTTGACACACTTGACAACATTTTTTTGACAAACTTATAATGCCATAATTCTCAATAATAATAATAAAATTTCATTTCAAACAAACAATTTTATTTTTTTCCAAAAAATGGGTAAAAAAATAAATAAAAATCTTTCTTTTGACCAACTTGACAACATTTTTTTGACAAACTTATAATGCCATAATTCTCAATAATAATAATAAAACTTCATTTCAAACAAACAATTAATTTTATTTTTTTTTCCAAAAAATAAATAAAAATCTTTCTTTTGACACACTTGACAACATTTTTTTGACAAACTTAAAATGCAATAATTCTCAATAATAATAATAAAACTTCATTTCAAACAAACAATTAATTTTATTTTTTTTTTTCCAAAAAATTAGGTAAAAAAATAAATAAAAATCTTTCTTTTGACACACTTGACAAACTTATAACGCAATAATCTAGTTTTCGATCTCACATACCAATCCCGACCATCAAGATTTCTCCAAATTTAATATTCCTACTCGTAATCACTTAAAATGAACGTTTTTTAAGCCAAAAATATGAAAATTTGCTATTTTTGACACACATAATGATTTTTTTGACACACTTCCGGTACAATTATCGAACACAGCGTCCTTTCGGACCTGTCCCTTGAGTATATCTATTTTTAAAAAAAATAATTTTTGAAATCCCTCCAGCGGTTTTCCCTGCAGCGTAGGTAATGACAGCCAGCCATACATTTTTTTTTTGCCTTTTTAGAATCAGTAGGTCCTAAAACGTCGAGAAATGCCAAAAAAAGTGGGGGTAAGAATTTCACTTTGAGCTCATGAATGTAATACTTCGGTTTTTCAGACCGAAGTAATATAAAATACTAAATAGAAATTTCCCTACCGTATGCCCTCCAGTCGTCTTTTCTATGGTATGGCTACGCTTTTTCATTTTTTTGTGTATTCTATATATAGATTTGAGAATTAAAAAGGAAGGAAGAAAGGTTTTTCTAAATAATTGTTAGTGTTTTGCTTTATATTGTTAATTCAGGATTTTTCTCTGGAGGATTTATTCTTCTTTTTCCTTCTTGGTAAACCGTAAGTTGACTTTATTATTTTATAAAACGGCCGTGTATTCTCTACATATAGAAAAAAAGGAGGGAGAAATATCAACCGGAACTTGATGCCTATGACAACGTATTATATATGATAAAGTGATTGAATTGATAACATATAAAAATTGATAATAAATGATATGGATCGGGAGACTAACACAGGGATACATAAATAATTTAGCGGAAGAGACAATATCCTAGACGGTCAATTTAGCGGTGATGTGACCATGTCTCTAAGTTCATGTTTACGAGATCTAATACTTATTACTGTTGTATGTTTATCAGGGGTCCAGCAAACACTATAACGGGGTTATTTAAAGTCAATAAATATATGAATAACGAAAATTAAAAGGAAGAAAGAAATCTTCAATCAACAAATCCAACGAATAATTTTAAGCAAAAATTTTCTTTCCAATAATAATGTCTTTATATATTCTCATAATAACGTCTTTATGTTCTATTCTATCTGGATATATTTATTAATTTACACTATAAAGGTGTTTTAGTATGAATCATTAAGTAATTTTTTTTTGAGATCTTTCCCTGGGACAGAGTTCGATGCATTCCGATATGTTCATTTATTCAAAATTGTAACACCCGGTACAAAACGATTTGTAGTTTTTATTACTACAAATAGAAGCGTTACAGTGTTTTAAAGTTTTGTAGAGATGCCCAAGTAAAAACTGATTTTTTCTCGTTTTTTTTTTGTTAAATGGTTGTAACGACGTAATATCAGCAATTTTCTTCTTCCTTTTACTAGATCGGATTAGCCTGAGGAGAATAACCATTTATCATAGCTATTCTCTTGATATTTATTTCTTCTTTTTTGAATTTTTCTGGAGAAAGTGAAATATTGACTAATCTGTGCGTCATACTTCGGAAAGCTGCTATTTTATGTTGCCACGGGTGGTTCGAGTTGGCTGGTATAATGCGATATAATTCGTAATAAAATTTAAACTCCTTTGTATGGATCATTTTAACGATTTCCTCCTTTCCTCCTTTGTAATTTGTATGGATCATTAAAAACCCGTTTTTTTTCGTTTTTAATTCTTTATCATTATGTTCATGCTGATTCACTCCAAAAATGGGATTGAAAATTATCTTTCTTACAACTCGTTCAAAAAGTTATTTGTGTAAATTAACAATAGATTGTGATACGTGAATATGATCGCCAAGTGTCAACGGTACAAATTGTAAATCATATGTTAATGCTTGAGTTGGAAAAGAATGTATGTTAATATTTGTTCGTGCTAAAATCATGAAGATAAAAGAATAAGAAAATTAAATGATGACTAAATTTAAGGTGTGTTCCCATTACGATATTTTATTCACAAATCTGAAAATTAATAAATATCAATATTAATATGAATATCACTAACTTAATGATTTTTTTTATAGAACATTTGAGATATTTAAAATTTGTTTGAATGTTTAAATATAAGAAACGTATTCCGTAACTTTAATGTAATGCTATCCAATTATGTAAATTAAGTTTTTTTGTTTTGATTTTCAATTAAGACTTCCGGTTAATATGCCATTAACGTTTAATATTAATATTAAATATCGCCTTGTTTGCTTATTTAACGATGTGGTTGGTCTTAAGATTGTTGCAACTCGCTTGCACATAATTTAGTAAACAATAAATCTGTTTCGCATGCAGGTATTCAGATTGATATTTCTTTAATTAAATAGCAAAACGTCTTTAAATTTTTTGTTAATTCTGAAGAAACTGAAACTGATGAAACTGATAATATTTTCAGCGATAATGAGCAAAGTGGTTGAGGCATCTGGAGCACAAGTTTTTATAATTAGAACTGCTCGACTCAAAACACACATTTAAAATATTCCGACAACCTCTCCAAATGGATCAAACGAATCAATATGAAATCACATCATCCATACCAACATAAATTAGTAGCATACAACCACATGACCAATAGATTGAACAATATACTGTATATAATGAATGCGGAAAATTATCAAGAAGAACTAATTAACATAAAACACATAGCCAGTAAAAACGGATATAAAAAAGAAATAATTCACACATTAAACAAAAAACATAAAAACAAAAAATATTTGCCAACCCAAACAACATTGAAAAATGAATAAAACCTAACAGGATAAAAAAAAACATAGGCGTAACATATAATAAAACAACATTCAATTTAATGCAAAAAACTGTAAAAAAATATGGATATATTGCAGATTACAAAAATAAAATAGAAAATTATCTCAAAAGTAAAAAACCCAAACCTTAGACACAGGTGTTTATAAAATTTCCTGTGATGACTACAGTAAGTTTTATATAGGTCAAACGGAGCGGTCCTTCACAAAAAGATTTGTTGAACACACCAGTGAAATTAATAAAAGCGATCCCAAATCATGATACACCCAACATTTAAAAATAGAAAAACACAAATGCACCAATATCAACACAAATTTAACCATATTACATAAACAAGAAAAGGACAAGGACAATAGACGGATTAAAACAAATCGAAATATATAAGCTAAAAACAATAACAACATTTTAAATTATAAAATCAACACAAAAACCAACTAAATATATGACATAATAATAAAAAACAGCAATTGAAATAGTATAAAAGCCAACAGTTTAAGTGAAAATTGTAATAACAATTTAAGAACTGATGATGACGGTAGTCGAAATTGATTTTCCATAAAATATAAAGATAAACTAAAAACCAAATTGTTACTATAAGGAAGAAATATTATTATTAATAAAATAAAAAAATTTAAAAATAAACATATAAAATAGTGTATTTTTAAATATTACATTTTAATTCAAATGTGACAAAAGCACACAAACAGTGAAAAATATGGAAGACCATAATAACACATATGTGGTAGTGTTTTTATCTGTCAAAGCTTTTTCGTTAAAAGAATGTTTAAAAAATAGTTCTATCTCACTTACACGTATTTTCTCTTTTTTGCATTTGCGATTGGAATGTGCGATTGGAATTTGCGATTATCTAGTTTGTATCTGTCATGGGTATTAGCAAAATTTAAGCTAATAAGTTTTTCGAAATCATAGCAGCTCGGCAAAACGAATTTTTTTATTTGATTCAAAGTCCATACAATATGGATCCGTTCCTTTCCGTTTACTTTTATCCGCTTCGTTTCGTTCGTTTTTTAAAACACAATAAGTCGGTTTCGATCTGCTGCTGATCAAAATACAGTAAAAACTTCGATCGGATACCATCAATATCAAATTTGGTGCTAATTTGTTGCCAAATATTATCTTTTCTAAATATATTCATATATGGGTAACTCTTTTATAAACCGAACAGATTTGGACAAAATCTGACCGACCCATTTTTGGTTTGGCTGAAATTTTTTTTAGGGGTTTTTTATCGAAAAAAAATATATACGTGTTCGAGGATTTTTTTTTTTTGGAAAATAGAGCTGTTCTAAATTTCGAGAATTTCGTGATTTTCGGCTTGAAGACTTATTTTCAAAAATTCATAACTTCGGTTTATAGAAGATAGAAGGTTTTTCTTTTCTTTATTTGAAAGATAAAAAATGGAATTTTTTAAAAATAAATATTTTCAACTAAGGTTATTAACAAATTCCTATTGTTATAAACAAATAAAATGTTAAAACTAAACTTTAACCATTAAAGCCCCACCCATGAAATTAGTTTTTAATATAATCATCGTATTCATCGTTCAATTTTCTATAAAAAACATATTTTTTTTAGAAATAAATTAATTTATCGAGCGCGGGACGACAAAAAATTCAATATATGGGTCATTCTTCTACATACCGAACAGATTAGGACAAAATTTTTGATTCAGCTGAAAAATTTTTTAGGGGTTCTATATAAACATAACGATATACTTGTTTGAGAATTTTTTCTTTTTTTTGTTTTTTAGGGGAAATAGAGCGGTTCTAAATTCCGAGAATTTTGTGATTTTTGGCTTGAAGACTTTTTTTCAAAGACTTATAAATTCGGTTCTGGTAGAGATAGACACTTTTTGTTTGTTTTATTTTAAAGTATAGAGATGCAATTTGAAAAAAAAATTGTTAATTATAAAAATTATTATCAAATTCCTATTGTTATAAACAAATAAAATTTTAAAATCAGTTTTTAGTAATTATATAAAAAAAATAAAGAGTGTTTAATGTAATCATCGTGTTCTACGTTCAATTTTCAATAAGAAACGTATATTTAATTAATGAAAAAATGAGTTTTACTGTTACAAATAAGTTAATTTTTCCAGCGCCAGACGGCAAAAATTTATAAAATTTGTTATCGTCTCGCGCTCGATAAATTAGTTCATTTCTAACAGTAAAACTCATTTCTCCACTAATTAAATAAACGTTTCTTATTGAAAATTGAGCGTAGAACACGATGATTACATTAAACACTCTTTATTTTTTTGGATAATTACTAAAAACTGATTCAAAAATTTTAGTTGTTTGTAACAATAGGAATTTGTTAATAATTTTTATAATTAACAATTTTTTTTTAAATTGCATCTCTATTCTTTAAAATAAAACAAACAAAAAGTGTCTATCTCTACCAGAACCGAAGTTATAAGTCTTTGAAAACAAGTCTTCAAGCCAAAAATCACAAAATTCTCGGAATTTAGAACCGCTCTATTTCCCCTAAAAAACAAAAATAAGAAAAAATTCTCAAACAAGTATATCGTTATGTTTATATAAAACCCCTAAAAAAATTTTCAGCTGAATCAAAAATGCCTTAGTCACATTTTGTCCTAATCTGTTCGGCATGTAAAAGAATGACCCATATATTGACTTTTTTGTCGTCCCGCGCTCGATAAATTAATTTATTTCTAACAGTAAATATCATTTCTCCATTAAAAAAAAATATTTTTTTATAAGAAATTGAACGATGAATACGATGATTATATTAAAAACTAATTTCATGGGTAATTTCAGTTTTAACATTTTATTTGTTTATAACAATAGGAATTTGTTAATAACCTTAGTTAAAAATATTTATTTTTAAAAAATTCCATTTTTTATCTTTCAAATAAAGAAAAGAAAAACCTTCTATCTTCTATAAAACCGAAGTTATGAATTTTTGAAAATAAGTCTTCAAGCCGAAAATCACGAAATTCTCGAAATTTAGAACATCTCTATTTTCCAAAAAAAAAAAAATCCTCGAACACGTATATATTTTTTTTCGATAAAAAACCCCTAAAAAATTTCAGCCAAATCAAAAATGGGTCGGTCAGAAAGGTGTTCGGTTTATAAAAGAATTACCCATATATCCTATTTTTTATCACATAATTCGGGATCGTTGATGGATTCTATGAAAGTTGAACATTTTCCTATTTATTTTAAATAAATATACACACACTAATTTGTTACTAATTAAAAATCTAAATTGTACTTATGAATTTAAATTTAAACTTTAATTCATATATTTGGATTTCTTGTTCTAAACTCATATTTTTTTTGTACGAGTGTAGTATACCATACCGTAAGGCGTAAAACACTAATTTTACGAGTCTAAAATCAGTCGTTAAGTAGGCGATTTTTTCTTCGGTTCGAAAAGCCTAAGTATTGCATTCACGAGCCAAAAGTTAAATTCTTACCCCCATTTTTTGGCATTTCTCAACGCCTTAGGACTGACTTACTGTGATTCTAAAAAAGCATAAAAATGTGTGCCTGTCTGCCAGCCGGTCGTAACAACCGTCGTTACAGAGAAAACCGCCGAAGCGATTTGAAAAGTTTTATTGCACAGGCCCTGATACGGAGCCAGTTATTGCGAGTGCCACTGTAGGTGGCTTGAACTTTTATACACAACAATTTTACTACTTCAAGAAAAAATAAAAATATAACTAACCTACGGATTGTAACGATCACCCTCACACAAATCTGAATTTAGGAATCTCTTAAAATACTTATTCCTAATCTGACATTTCAATAGTTAAACTTCGGAATTAATTAATAATATATATATATATATATATAAAAACAAATAAACTTATCTTCTATGTAATCGATGTGATGCCTTCTATCCTTTCCAGATTGCCTTCGTTGTTTTCTTTCCATTCACCAGCAAAAAATCCATTTGGAAATATAGCTTTTAATTCACTTAACATATGTGCAAAAAACCAGACTTAATTTTGTTAAATTCCTTCGATATTGAGAATTTTCATCAAACATCTTTTCTTTACCTTCCTTAAATAGTTTTATAGCTTGTTTACCTTTTCTCATTAAATTATTTGTAAATATATTAAAATGTTCATTTGTGTGTAATATATACATTTGATCCTCACATTTAGAATAAATCAAACGTAATCTTTGATATGTATCAATTTATTATTTTATTTTTAATTCCAGACACTTATAATTAAAAACACACTATTCAAACTTTCATAAAACATTTTTGTGTTTAAATATAACATTACAAAAATTTGTTTTTGATATAATTATCAATGAACTTATTTTTTCCTAAACATGATTGCATGAACAAACTTTGACTAGCAGTTAAGTTTTAGAAAATTTTAAAATTATTATTAATGTAAAAATGAACGGAAACTAATGAAATACATTTTTATTGAATTGAAAACAAAGAGGAATTTGGTTTTATTATTGTTTTGCGATTATTGCGATCGTTACACCATGAATTCAAGGTAAAAATCAAGATTTCTACTCTTGAAATCACAAAAACGTCGCCATCCCCTCCATGACAGAAAACCACCGAACTACTTCCACTTATTAAATTGTATCTGGGATCGAGATACCCACCGTCACTGGCGTCAAGACCGATGACCGGTTCCAACACTCATGAAGTCTTTAAGAACTTCACTGAGCATTGAGACCGACCATCCATCCGAACGTCAGCACCATGGACACCCCGATTCAACCAGTAAGTATGACACGGGAGGTGTGAACCACAGCGAGGACAATCAGACAGAGGAACTACCCTACCTAACGAAAAGACATCATTCCCTGATGTCTTTCGCGTGATGGACTCCAAGATTCTTACCGCTCATATCTGTGCACTCGTAGAGTACATTTCCAATCTTAGTCTTAATCATTGCAGGTAAGAACTTTGGAGCCAATTTTGCCGAGAACTTTTTGGTAGCGTCACTCAAATGATGGTGCCGTACAAACACACGTTGTTGTGGTTGAAAAGTCCGTAGTTTAGATCGCAGGTTGTACTGATGTTGCGATTTTTTGAAAGCTGCTTTTAAATTTTGTTGAACCCGGTTCCTGAGCAGAGTCAAATGATCAGTGCGTTCCATTTCCTCACCAGCATCTTCACCAAGCTGGTGTAGTGATCTCAACAAATGGTAAGTATTTCCATCCGAGATTGGATGTTGACCAAACAATAAATAGTACGGTGAGTACTTGGTAGCAGAATGTACTGCAGCCCGCAGTGCATATGCGATTTCACCAATTTGTGAATCCCACTTGGTGTGTTGACCTTTAATGAACGCTCGAATTGCTGCTAAAACTGACCTATTGACCCGCTCTGACGCGTTACTTTGAGGACTATAAACACCGGTCCTAATGTGTTTAATGCCGAAACCTGACAAAAGATTTTGAAAGTTCCTACTAGTGAACTGTTTGCCATTGTCACTGTGCAGAAACTCTGGTACCCCATATGTAAGAAACACTTCATTCCTTAGAAAAGCATTCACCTTCGGTGAAGTTGCGTTTCTAAGTGGTTTCAGTAGTACAAACTTCGTAGCATGATCCAGAACTATCAATAACACCGTATTCCCAAGTGTAGAACGAGGATACGGTCCCAAAAAATCTATATAGACTCTCTGCCATGGATGTGCTGTTTCGAATTGATATTGCATCGGAGGACGCAATATCTGATTCGTGGCTTTTGTTTGTTTACATGTGTCGCAGGACACAACATAGTTGTGTACCTGTGACGCCATGCCCGGCCAATAATAAAGACGTCGAAGTAATTCTAAAGTCTTTTTAACACCTCCATGAGCAGCAGTACTATCATCATGATGTTTCTGAATCATGTTGGAAGTCATCGGTTTTGGTACCCAGAGTTTCCACACAGGAACATCGTTGGGTATTGCATCAGGTCTTGGCTCAATACGTATGTATAGCTTATCATCCACGACTTTAACTGATGGAAAGTCCTTAGGAGATGATTGAACTTTAGCTATCATATCCGTATATTCGTTGTGCCGATAACCTTCATTGTCGATTTTAATGTCGTTAATATGATGTGTTAATGCTTCCGTCAATTCCTCGTGTGTATCGTCATAAAGACGAGATAGAGCATCAGGGACTATATTTTGGGTACCTTTTTGGTGGACAATGGTAAAATCCATATGTTGGAGTTTTAGGCTCCACCTAGCCAGACGGCCACTCAAATCCTTCTGTGACATAAGCCACTTCAGACTTGAGTGATCAGTCACAATTGTAAATCGGTGACCTTCAACATAGCCCCTGAATTTCTTCACACTCAGAATTGCCGCAAGACATTCAAGCTCAGAAACAGAATAGTTTCGTTGAGCTTTATTAAGTTTTTTCGACATGAAGGCTATCGGACACTCTTGTCCGTCAGTATCAACCTGATACAACACACTACCTATCCCTGTCAGACTCGCATCGCATCTAATAAAGAACTCTTTATTATAGTCAGGGTTAATTAATACCGGTGCTGTAGTCAGCAATCGTTTTAAATTTTCGAAAGCAGCTTGCGCTTCCAATGTCCATTTCAATTTTCCCGAGCTCTTCTTCAATAAATCTGTAATTGGTGATACCACGCTTGCATAGTTTGGTATGAAACGTTGGTACCAACCAGCCATTCCTAATAGACGTCGTATTTGTTTGACTGTTGAAGGAGCTGGATACTCAGCAACAGCTCTTACTTTGTCAGGGTCTGTTCGAAGACCATCTTCACCAACCAAAAATCCCAAGTATTTCACCTCTCTCAGAACAAATTTACTTTTCTTGAGGTTTATTGTTAACCCAGCCGCTCTTAACAATGAAGAGACTTTGGACAGCAATTCCATATGTTCCTGGAACGTGGAAGAGACTACCAATAGATCATCTAAATAAACAAAGACATTTTCGTGATATTGTTGTGGTATCACTTTGTGCATTAGCCGACACATTGTCTGGGGAGCATTGCACAATCCAAAGGGCATAACCCGGAATTGATACAATGGACGACCAGGCACTGTGAAGGCTGTCTTGTCTCTAGATGCTTCTGCCAGAGGAATCTGCCAGAAAGCATCTTTGAGATCAATACTAGAAATGTACTTTGTGCTATTTAGACGACCTAGTAAGCCATCAATCAAGGGAAGTGGGTAAGCGTCCTTTTTAGTTAGTGAATTGACACGACGGCTATCAATACATAATCTGTTTTTACCAGATTCTTTTTGTACCAAAACCACTGGCGAGCACCAAGAACTGTTACTCTCTTCGATCACGCCCATTTGAAGCATTCGGTCGAGTTCGGCATAGACCTTTAGTTGAACAGCCGGCGATGTGGGATAGTGCCTCTGTTTAACAGGTGCACTATCACCAACATCGATGACATGTTCAACTAAAGAAGTCTTTCCGAGTCCAGACACTTCAAATGACGGGAAAGAATCCTTGATCATATCCAGTTCATGTTGCTGGTCAGTGGTGAGGTTATGTGTATTAAAATTTTGTAGCTCTGTGCGAGTCAGTTCACTAACAAAAGAAGGAACAATACCGAATTTCTCCCAGAAATCTATGCCCAGGTAGAGCTCTTCTCGTAATCCAGGGACTATATGGAACCGCATTGGTTTAGTGGAGCCATTCACAGTTATTGGAATTTCGATGTAACCCAAAATTTTTGTTGCAGTACCATCTGCCGTACGAATACACGATGTGTACTTACGGTAAGTTGTACCTGCTGATTCCAATAATTCCAAGGAATTTCTTCCTAGTATAGTGATTGACGCTCCACTATCCAATAATCCTGAAATATTTTTGTTCAAAACCTTAATTGTTAGTCGCGGCCGAGGATCCTTTGTTTCTGAAAGGATAGATGAAATACAAGCTTTACGAAATAATTTCCTCATCCTCCAATATCTAATGTTGCGTTCAAGACGTCTAAAATATGTGTGATGTAATGATGGGAAATTAAATGTACTAGGTGATTTTATTCGGGTTTCGTTGGTGGTGGGAGATCGTCCTGCGTCGCTACATCTTTCGTCGATTTCTTTGTGCTGTTGTTCGGGCTGTTTTGAATCCATCGTTTCAATATATCCATCTCGATCTAGTTCCACATCCACCTCATAATCATCCACCTGCTGTAGCTTGCTAATTCTTAAATTTGATGTTCTGGTCGGAACTGGTGTGGACCACAACCGTTCAAACTTCTGACATAAAGTCCGAAGTTCATCAATTGAATGTATTGTTGCAGCTAGAGTAGCGTTTTGGAGCTCCACACTCAGTCCCTCCCGAGCAATTTCTAGCATTTCACGGTCAGCAAATGGACGTGCTAAACGACGATTTAACGAACCAATCTCCACCAGATACTCGTACACGCTCTCCTTTGACTTTTGTTTGCGGTTCAGAAGAACTCGCAAGATCGCCTTATCATCAGTGAGCGTACCGAAGGTTTGTAGGAGTCCCTCCCTTAACACTGGATAGGTCACCACCTCATATTCATGAGTTAAATTCAGATAGTATCTGTCGGCAGCCCCCTTGAGATACCGTGGAACGATAGACCTAAGGTCGTCCCAATTCACACGGTCCCTCCTGGCAGCCGCCTCAACTCTGTGAACGAACTCATGAACATCAGGAGAGTGACCATCTCCTGTGAAGGTTGGAACCCAATTTGAGTCATAACGACTCAAATTGTTCCCATGAACCCCTCGGTACTCCACTGGTGCTAACGCTGGAGCCGCGTCACGCCATACCTGAGGAGGTTGGTTGTATGGTGGTGGTGCTGTAAGTGGAGCTTGTGGATATAATGGTGGTGGTTGTACCTGTGGTACTGATGGATAATTTAATGATAATTGCAGTTGTACTAATGCTGGACTATTGTGTATGTGTTCAGCTTGGAGTGATGGACCCAATTGTGGTATTGCAAAGTCCTCTGCCCAATTGTTCCCCCTGAAGTTCACACCCCGAACCAGACATTCGATCTGTAGTTCGGTGGGTTCCAAACCATAGAACGGATGGTCAACGTCTAGTTGGTTTGACATTTTGATGGTAAAACCCGAAAAATTATGAACTCGCTAACAACAACACTAAAACCAATTCCCAACAACAAATGTAGTTAGTACGATGGAAAAATGAAAACAATGAAAAACGCAAAACGAAAAAAAACAACGAACGCCCCAAAAAAAAATTTTGTAAAAACAAACTTGTAAAGGAACAAAAAGGAAAGACCACCGTCGTACCCAATCTTTGCTGAATCTTTTACAAAAGTTCCTAAAATATTGTATGTGTAAAAATATAATTTATTTATTTAATTTCAGATATACTGAAATATATATATATACCTAAAATTAGTTATTGACGATAGCACCCCTAAGAATATTTATTTATTTTTAAAAGAAAATTGAAAAATAAAAATATTTAGAAGAATGTTTATTTATTGGATGCACCGTCCTAACTTTGAAATATTGATTTATTTTTTTAAAAAAATAAAAAATATTTATTTATATCTTGATGTATTGTGTAATTAAAAAAATTATTTATTTAGTTACCTAAAACTATTTAAATTACAAAAAAATTATTTATTTACCTAAAATTATTTTAATTAACGAAAATTTAATTTATTTAATAAAAAATTTTATTTATTTAATTCTTGAAAAATTTGTTTGATTTATTTTATTTTTTTATTTAATATCATAAGAGATTCCCAAAATCAAGATTCGTCTGGAGACAATTTAAAAAGTAAGTATGGTTACAATATCCATTTTGTTCAAATTTGAATTCCCGCGTTCGCGAGCCCACTTCAACAATGCATGTGAGAACTGACTAGAAAAGCCCCTAACGACCAGATTCTACAGAACAGATTCTCCCCAACCTAATAAAACAATCACAACTGTCACGATTAGACACTAGGTCCATTTCTACTGACCCAGTTGTGCTTGTTTAATCTACAAATAAATTACAACTAAACCTAATGCGAAAGTTGTAGAACGCTCCCGAGCACCAGACTTCAAATCTTAAACTCTATGAAAAATTGTTCTATTGTAAAAGCTAAGTGGAAAAAAATGGTAAGTTTTTGAATTTGTATGAGGTGAAGCCTCTGATCCTGAAAGCAAAGTACAATTGGTTCTTCTCTTCATTACACCGAAGAAGCCTCTGAGCAAGGAATGGTACTACTGGTTTGCACCTAAGTACAAACACAGCAACACCACTCCTCGTCCCTGAGGACTTCCTCGCAGAATGAAGAGAAGAAACCAATGTTCCTCGATCGCATAACCCCGATGGCCATAGGCGATCTAAGAACGACATCAATGTTAAAGAGTGAAGCTCTATGGATGGCTTTTTAGGCCTACCGCTGGAGAAAGAAGAATTTATACATTAACATAAAGTAAATAATACATAACTTATCCATAATCTAAATAATTTCTTATTTAAAAATGCTAAATCGAAACATGAAATATATAATATGTGTTAATAAAGTTTTACATGAAATTAATTAAATTTAATCTTCAGACTAGATAATAAATTGGTAATTTATATTATAAAAAAAATTACGATTATTTTAAATTTAAAACTAAGCTTACTAATTTTTAAGTTATTAATTCTAATATATTTGTTCAGGTCAAATTTTCATCGCTTTATTTATTGTATTCAAAACAAAAATAAATGTTAGCTAAAAATAATTATTTCTATATTTATCTTATTTTTTAAATTAATCGCAATAAAAAATAATTTTAAAAATGGTGGGAACTAAAATGGACTCATACGAGATATGTATACGTACGTCAGCGGATCAATATGATGACAAATGTGGAGATATTGATTTGGATCCGGCTCACTCTATAAAGTTAATGGGAATTAATTATTTCCAATTATACTTCTATAAACACAGACCAATAATACTTTGATAGTAGTGACGAAAGATTTAAACTTATATAAAATTGTCGAAAAACTGTTTGGTCAATGTTAACTTTTATTACGTTAATAACATCCTAAAACTCATAAAAACATGACTTAACCACAAAAAATTCTTTCGCCAAACGAATTGTGTTGCAATAGGAAACCTACCTAGATTTTCAGGTTTGACATAAATTATTTTGTATATATATATGAGATACACAAAATAATTCATGTACAAATCATAAAATCTAATAAGGCGTATTGCAATAGAAGTCGTTTTGGCCAAAAATGAACATTATATTAGCCAAAATAAAAATATTTCAACATTTCCGTATAAGTTCAAAAGTTTATAGAACTGTAATGAGACATGTTCTATTGACATCCACTCCATAGTGTGAATAATACACAAATCAATACCTCGAAATTGTAACTCACATTAAACCAATGACGAATATGGGGATCGCGTATGAGTGCATTGAAAAAAAGCTAGCTAAACATTTACTAAATCTAACCATAATCAAAAAAAACATACAATTAATTTCATAATCCAAAAAATAAGTCAACAAAAAAACCAATACTGGTTTTACCCAAAAATTACAAAAATTTATAATAATATTATATGAATATCTTTGCCAAACCAAACCGGTTTGACAACCAACGCCTAAAACTGCGCCAAAAATATACAAAATCATTAATTATTTACTCATATAATTCAAATATAAAAAAAACCCCTACAAAGCCCCAGGTCTTTGTTTCGGCTGCCAGTTATTGCACAGGCCCTGATACGGAGCCAGTTATTGCGAGTGCCACTGTAGGTGGCTTGAACTTTTATACACAACAATTTTACTACTTCAAGAAAAAATAAAAATATAACTAACCTACGGATTGTAACGATCACCCTCACACAAATCTGAATTTAGGAATCTCTTAAAATACTTATTCCTAATCTGACATTTCAATAGTTAAACTTCGGAATTAATTAATAATATATATATATATATATATATAAACAAATAAACTTATCTTCTATGTAATCGATGTGATGCCTTCTATCCTTTCCAGATTGCCTTCGTTGTTTTCTTTCCATTCACCAGCAAAAAAATCCATTTGGAAATATAGCTTTTAATTCACTTAACATATGTGCAAAAAAACCAGACTTAATTTTGTTAAATTCCTTCGATATTGAGAATTTTCATCAAACATCTTTTCTTTACCTTCCTTAAATAGTTTTATAGCTTGTTTACCTTTTCTCATTAAATTATTTGTAAATATATTAAAATGTTCATTTGTGTGTAATATATACATTTGATCCTCACATTTAGAATAAATCAAACGTAATCTTTGATATGTATCAATTTATTATTTTATTTTTAATTCCAGACACTTATAATTAAAAACACACTATTCAAACTTTCATAAAACATTTTTGTGTTTAAATATAACATTACAAAAATTTGTTTTTGATATAATTATCAATGAACTTATTTTTTTCTAAACATGATTGCATGAACAAACTTTGACTAGCAGTTAAGTTTTAGAAAATTTTAAAATTATTATTAATGTAAAAATGAACGGAAACTAATGAAATACATTTTTATTGAATTGAAAACAAAGAGGAATTTGGTTTTATTATTGTTTTGCGATTATTGCGATCGTTACAGTTTTTGTTTCTAAAAATAGGTATACCCAATGGGAAGGGCCGAAAAGACGATGTGTTCAATAACTGTACACCGGAAGTATGTCAAAAAATCGTCAAGTGTGTTAAAACAAGAAAATTTGCATATTTTTTGCTTAAAAAACGTTACTACTCGTTATCACTTAAAATGAACGTTTTTTAAGCCAAAAATATGCAAATTTCCTTGTTTTGACACACTTGACATGAGTAGTAAAGAGCATTCGTCTCCCATATTCGTAGATCCATTATGTTCTTCATTCAATGTCAACTCGTTACTCGGTTGAAGTATGAAGAACGGTAAAACGTGTTCGTAGAATAAATAAAAAATAAGACAAAAATTGACACTAAGGCCCGTATTTTTGAACGTCGATAGAGATAAATCGGCGGATTTATCTTCTCTTTCGTATTTTTATACGTATAAATCAATTGACTCAATCTTGGAATAAAAATGTATCCTCAGATTTATATCTTAATATCGATGACTGACACCGCGGCTACATTATTTTAGAAAATTCGAAAATACAAAACGTCATTACGTTGCGTCAAACAATTTTTAAATATATTCAAGTATAGTAAAACTTCTAAGAAAAGCTATGCAAAATCTTGCTAATTCATCTTCTTCTTCTTCTGAGTCTAATGATTAAGATTATGAAATAATCATTCCAAGTTAACGAATAAAACAACCAAAAATATTTCAAGAAAGGATGGATATGGAATATTATAATGCGGAAGAGTTTAGGATGCGATTCAGGTTTTCTAAAGAAGGAGTTCATTATTTGGAAAGCGTTATAAAAAATGACATTGAACCAATAGACTTTCGTGGGTATCCTGTCATCACGATACAACAAATATTGGTATGTTTGGGGGTATTATGCAACGGGGTCGTGTCAAATTGGTAATCGATGATTTAATAGGAATAAGTCAGAGTACAGCGGCAATAAAATACAAAAACAAATATTACTGGGAAAAAACTCAAAAAACAATATTATGTACTGGGGCAAATTTTAAAAAATGACAAGTGTCCCAACAAGCAGTTTTAATGCAAAATTCGATATCGAAAATCGAAGATTTTAGCTCCATGCAAAAGTACCACAAAAAATCCATCATCTATTCACCTTTATAATTACCAATAGCCTTAGCTAAAATATTGGATTTTTGAAAACCACGGATTAATCCGACGATTTATCCTCGTTTAAAAATATGAAACTAAAAGTGAAATAAAATAATTGTGATGTTAAGTCGATCGTCCAAAAACAAATTATTATCTCGTCGCTGGTCGAGTCGGTTAAATGGTTAAGTTAACCATAAACTCTGATCAGAAGGACGCTGGTTCGATTCCCGAACCGGAATTGAGATAAACGTTTGTTACGGATATTTCGCTTTTCAAAGCAATCCTTCATTTCTATTCAATTGAATATATTCATTTCTAGTGAGTTATAATTCTAGTAAAGAGTATAGTCCCTGGTCCACACGCCGATTTTATGTGATGATTACCACATACTTTATAATTCGTGAGGCGCCTGTCCTTGACGAGCCCGAAAACTTTTGTTCTGCCATTTTTCTCGATTCGGCCGCTTTTTCGTTCGGCAAGCTCCGAAACTGCTGATCGCCCGAGATCTTGTAAATATTTGTTTTTTTTTTAACTATGGGGGTTGGAAATGTGATTTAGAACATGAGGGTAGCCTTGTCCGACAAAAATTTGTCTGCTTTTGTCTAGTCTGACAACCCTAACATACCAAATGTCAGTTGTCGGACTCGACAATAGCAGACATATACATACCAAGGGTCGGACAAGCGTAAGCCTACGTGTTCTAAAACAAATTTCCAACCTCCACAGTTAAAAAAAATGTGGTAGCAAATTTACAAGATCGCGGGCAATCGGCATTTTTCGGAGCTTGCCAAACGAAAAAGTGGCTAATTTGAAAAAAATCGCAGAACAAATGTTTTCTCGGGCTCATCAAGGACATGCGTCTCACCAAGTATAAAATATGTGGTAATCATCACATGAAATCGGCGTGGGTCAGGTACTAGTAGTATTGAAATGTGGAGAAATCTTGACGGTGAGACCAAAAACTAGATTATTGCATTATAAGTTTGTCAAAAAAATATTGTCAAGTGTGTCAAAAGAATGATTTTCATTTATTGTTTTACTCAATTTGTCGGAAAAAAATTAAATTAGTTATTTGTATAACATGAAATTGGACATGAAATTTTTGATTTTGTTATAATTTTTGGAATATTTTTGAACTTTTGAAAAAAAATTTGTATTTTTAATTTTGTTATAACTTTTGCGATATCTTAAGAAATTTGGAAACAATTTTTGAATTTCGAATTTATGCAATAGTCTTAGAATTTTGAAAAATGTTTCAATTTTTGTTTTTGTAAATAATTTTTGCAACTATTTTTAAAATTTTGAAAAAAGTTTAAATTTTTGATTTTGTAATAATTTTTGCAATATTTTAAGAATATTGGAAAATGTTTCAATTTTTGATTTTGTAAATTTTGAAAAAAGTTTCGATCTTTGATTTTGTAATAATTTTTGAAATATTTTTAGAATTTTGAAAAAAGTTTAAATTTTTGATTTTATTATAATTTTTAGAATATTTATGAAATTTTGAAAGAAATATGAATTTTTGATTCTTGTAATAGTTTCTCGAAAATCTAAATGGAAAGGTTTTTGAATAGTTAAATATCATCTTTTCATTGTATCATCTTTTCATTAAATTATGTTAATTTTATGATCTGTTATAATTTTCCGGCAACGCAACGCATTGACGTTTCGTGTTAGTTTTGTAATAAATTTCTAAAAAGAGATAAAAAAACACTTATACTTTAACAAAGAGTTTTATTATTGATATACTTCGCTACCCAGAACTAAAACAATGTCCTCATAAAAGTTTGTTGCCGAAAACTATATCAGAATCCTTAATCCAGACCGAAGTCTTGATATCTCAGAGCCTTGAGATTTCAGCCCCTTCATTTTTTTTAAGTTTAAAATTAATAAATTCAATTGTGTCGAGTGCCGGCACTCGGCGAAACATTTTAAAATAAATTAAAAAATTGACAACACTTGTTAATTGCGAAATATTAAAAAGTGTTGTCAATTTTTTAATTTATATTAAAATTAATGTTTATTTAATATAAATTAATAAACCTGTAAATAATTCGGTAACCTGGATACCTACTCACAATTAGAATTAATTAAATATTTCTTAAACAAATATTTAATAAAATCTATTATTTCACCAAACCACACTATTTCGGTTGTTTTTTATATTTTTAAGTATTTTTTTGTACTTCCATGACACTCAAACTCAAGCTAAATATAACACTTTGTTGTTCAATCATTCATTATTAAAATATCCTAATTTACATAATTTCCCAATAAATGATTGAAATAATCCTAACACCCTCTCAAAAAACATTTTA
Organism: Diogma glabrata; assembly: GCA_963693315.1. Classification (NCBI taxonomy): domain Eukaryota; kingdom Metazoa; phylum Arthropoda; class Insecta; order Diptera; family Cylindrotomidae; genus Diogma; species Diogma glabrata. The sequence goes on from OY856186.1 coordinate 110,567,960, forward strand.
CTAAAAACAATCACCTTTCATTTTTTTTATAAAAACGAAAATCTACAATCGAGTTTTATTGTCAAAAAACATTAATAAATTTTAAATAAAAATTGTTTTTTAATTCATTTCATTCAATGTAAACGATAACTTTTATTTAAATTAATATTTTTACTATGCGTGGGAGGATTTGTTCAATATTTTGAATTAGAATTCTTCAAATGATCGCAAAAACAGAAACGAAAAAGCCCATATAAACTACTAAAAGCTTAATAAAAATTATCTTCTTCTCTCTATTTCTTCATACTGTTATACAATAATAATTCTGATGTATGTATTTAAAAATGATATAAGCAGTTTCGTTTTGAATAAATTTGTATCTTTAATGAAAATCATAAAATGTATTAAAAAACAAAAAGTGTTAATTTGGAATTAATTTACGACTTCATGGTTGTGTTATCGAAAAACATGATCAGGTAAATTGGTAAATGATGGAGATTTTTGAAAATATATTTTCGTTTTTTAACGTCAACCTTAAACCTTTTTATTTGTAATGGATTATATATTTTCCAAACTAAATCTTTGAAAAAACTTATTGGTTTTACTTATACAAAGATACAGCCAAGGTGAATAATATTGAAGGATTATTTCGAATCATGTATACATGAGACACGACGCTTGATTTTTTCAACACAGGAAGGAAGAAGGATGAGTGTTATAAAAAAAATCTACGACGAAACTTTATACATAGTAGCCGTGTTCGATTTGACTGAAACAACTGAAGCAACTGAAAAATTAAATGCAATTGTTGTTGTTTTTTCAGTTGTTTCAGTCAAATCGAACGTACCTATTGTCACTTTTGGTACAGTTTTAAGTAATTGAATTGTTTATTTATTATGAGTAATCACATAGGTGGTAGTAACGTAATATTTTTATTACGAACTTGTGCGTAATGAAATAACAAGAAAAAGAATATTGTCATGACCAAGGTTGTGAAAAAAAAACAAAGTATTTTAACAAATCTTGCGTATAACAAGAATAAATTGTCGATTAAAAAAAAATCTTTTTAAATTATTTCAAACAATTTTATGTTTTTTTTTTTAAATTCTGGTACTGTATTATCAATCAACAAACAGCTAAATAAAATATCTGGTAACAGTGTTTGAAAAAATAGTATATTATTTTATTAGGAGCTAAGCTAAGATGCTACTTTTTGTGTTGAGTCTAAAGTTTGACCGTAGGGAGGCCGACAATTATAGGCGATACACAAAAAGTCACTTTAGCTCCATATTAAATACACTATTTTTTCGGCAAACGTTTAAATTTTTTATAAATATGAAATTATAATGCATCAAAAATTTATAAATATGATTTATTATTATCATAATTACGTACAAAAAGTAAAAAACATTTAAATTTGTATAAATAAAATTTTTTATTAAAGCCAGCTCCAACTCAAAATTTCATTATCCAATCAAACTATTTGTAATGTTTTGCTGTCATAGTTACACACAATAATTAAAAATTACATAATCCAATCAGAAACAATTTCTTATTGTCATAGTTATACAATTTGTTTGAAAAAATAACAAAATAACGAATAACAAATGCTACTTTACTGTCGTAAAATAAAATAAAAATGGCGTTACTTTTGCAACCGCTTTGATTATAAGTAAAAAAAAGTAAGATTTTAACTAACTCCCTAGCGGCAGTAAAGTTAAACTTTACAGTCGTTTTTCCGAAAAAAAAATATCATAACAAATTCATTCACAAACTTTAATGAATACCGCCCGCTTAAAAATTTAAAACAAATTTGATTTTAAATGTAGGAGGTGTAAAACACAAGCATAGCGAGATATCATTTGTGCAAGTTTTACACTACACTTTTTCGATCAAACTAAAAGTAAACCAAAACTGTTTATCAAATGGTAGAAGAATAACATGCGTTCCATTGAGACAAGTTATCTGTTCAAAACAGCTTTTGAGTAAATCACCAATAGAACGCCAAAAATTTATAAATATTTTAATATAACCCAAAATCTGAATATTGTTGAAAATATTCATTTTGGGCTTATATACATTATTTAATTAGGAGCTAAAGTGATACTTGTTGTGTTGAGTCCATAGTTTGACGGCTGACCGTAGGGGGGCCGACAATTTATAATTTTATAAATATGAAATTAATACATCAAAATTTTTAAAAATATGAATTTTTTTCGTCATAATTACTTCCAAAAAAGAGATCTCACTGTCCCATTTCATTAATAAAAGGACAAAAACGTGTCTTTTGGTAAACGGCTGTAAAGTTTAACTTTTTAACTTTTTTGACGTTTAAGTTAAGTTTAAGTTTAACTTTTTTGACTGCGGCTGCAAAAGTAAGGACATTTTTATTTTATACTACGGCGGCTGTAAAATAGCATTTGTTATTTTGTTATTTTTGTAAACAAATTGTATAACTATGACAACAAAAAATAAGTTGATTCTCATTGGATTATGATATTTTGAATTATTGTATGTTACTATGACAGCAAAACATAACAAACTTGTAGTTTCATTGGATAATGAAATTTTGAATTATTGTATAACCATGACAACAAAATAACAACTATTTCAATTGGATTATGAAATTTTGAAAAGACTGCTTTGATAAAAAATTTTTGTTCATATAAATTTAAATGTTTTTTTCTCTTTTTTGGAAGTAATTATGACGAAAAAAATTCATATTTATAAAAATTTTGATGTCTTAATTTCATATTTATAAAAAATTTAAACGTTTGCCGAAAAAATAGTGTATTTAATTCGGAGCTAAACTGACTTTTTGTATATCGTCTATCATTGGCGGCCCCCTACGGTCAGCCGTCAAACTATATGTTGAAATAAATAAATTAATGATAGCTTACACACACTAATAAGATAAGCAAATCAAACCTCATGCATTATATAATTTTGTTTATATAAAATATAATTGTACATAAAGTACCGCTAATTTAATTTAACTTTAATTAAGGTTTTGTTATGATAAAACTTTTACTTTATGTTCATTATCATTTTGGCTACTATCAAATTTGATTGATTGATTGATTGATTGATTGATTGATTGGACTGTAGGACCAAGCACTAGGCGAGACTCCCGGATTACGGCCGGGCCACTTCCTACAGTCGTTTTACATATAACAATAGGTAAGGATAGGTAGGTAATTGTTAGTTAGGAGTGAACGACCCGGTTACAGACACCTGGCAAATCGTATCTAGCTACTACTGTTAGGAGACAATCACAAGGACAATCACTTATACATATAATCTGCAATCGCCAATCAGCAATCCCGTATCTAAAATTTCTCGCCTGCAATCTCCAGTCGGAAACCTGTTATTCATGTAATTTATTAGTATAATAGGATGATGACTAAATTGTAGTCCTCTGCACTCTCCAATTTGAATTCATGTTATTATATTTATGGTTAAAATTATTTATGGTTATTTATGGTTAAAAACATTTATATTATTTACATATATATAAAAAACAAAAAAACCCCTTTGAAAATTGAGTGAATTTCATATAAAAAGTATTGGGATTGAATTGGATAAAAATATTATCTTTCACTTGATGTTTTTATTTGAAATGTATTTATTTAAATTTTATAAAACATTATTTTATATAATATAATTAATGCAAGAATGTTTTGAATTTTTCTTGAAACACAAGAATTAATTTAACAAAAACAATTAACCCTGCTCGTTGATATCGTTCAAAAATCTTATTGGATTTTATGGATAATGTTTGAATAAATAGAAAAAGATAAATCTATCACATAAAATTATGTCAACAAATGAAATTTTAAACTGAATTTGAAATAATAACTAAATTTCGCTAGTTAAAGCTCTAAGTAGGTTTAAATTTTACACAAAATCGAATAGCACAATAACACCTTTATTTAGTTTTCTAGTAAAAATCAGAGTTAATAAATTTTACATTTAGGGAAGATTACATCTTGGTCGCCCACATCTTTCCATTTTTGAAAGCAATCTTACCTTAGAGTTTAGTTATTAAAACCAACACTTTAAAACTATTATATTAGATATAAAACTGATTATTACAATTAATGTTTTCACTACATTTAGTTATACTTATATATTTATCATTTAAGAGATTAATTTAGTTTAAAATTCACACTGTCACTTATAACAAGTGTTGATAAGACGACCATTCACCATTGTCATATATATATACACATATATACACATATATACACATGCACATACATACACATACACACATATATACACGTACATGCACACATATATACACATGTACTCACATATATATACATATATACATACATATACACATACATGTACACATACATACATACATATATACACACATACACACATATACGCAAACATACATATACATATACATACATACATACATACATACATATACACACATACACACATATATATACACACATATATACATATGTATACACATACATATATATATATATATATATATATATATATATATATATATATATATATATATATATATATATATATATATATATATATATATATACATATATATATATATATATATATATATATATATATATATATATATATATATATATATATATATATATATATATATATATATATACACATATATATATATATATATATATATATATATATATATATATATATATATATATATATATATATATATATATATATATATATATATATATATATATATATATATATATATATATATATATATATATATATATATATATATATATATATATATATATATATATATACATATCCATACACATACATATGTACATATATACATACATACACACATATACACACATACACACATGTATACATACATATACATATACATATATACATACACCTACACATACACATACACATACACATACACATACACATACACATACACATACACATACACATACACATACACATACACATACACATACACATACACATACACATACACATACACATACACATACACATACATACACATACATACACATACATACTCATACATACACATACAAACACATACATACACATGTATACACATACATACATATACACACATACATACACATATATACGCACATACATATATACCTATATATATTACATATATTTATTAACAGCAAACATACATATTAAGAAGTTTTCACCTTATGTCCAACATACTAATTTATGTGGTATTGTTATATAAACATACATACATACATATATATACATACATATATATATATATATATACATATATATACATACATATACACATATACATACACACATATACATACATACACACGCACACATACATACATACATATCCATACACATATATATACACACACATATACACATATATACATACATATATATACATACACATACACACATACACATACATATACATACACACATACATACATTAATGCATACATACACACATACATACACATATGTACATATATTGATAATTCATATAAATATGTTATATATATTTTGATAATTCAAATATGGAATATATGTATAAAATTTGTTTGAACGATATCTTTAATACTTTAGACGTATTTTTAGACTTCCTTTCATTTATTCCATATTACATAAAATTGATAGAAATACGAAAGATGTTTTAAGAAAGTTATATATAAACATTAAAACTAGTTTCAATGTTTATATATACCTTTTGTATTATATTCTGTAGCTGTAAATCAAAGAAAGTTAATTAATTCGAAGTTCTATTTTCATTAAATTTATTAAAACTAAATTAAATTAATGCCAAATCTCAGCTAATCTCATATATATATATATGAAAATTCAATTATTTCGAATAGCGAACCTAAGATATCAAACCATCAGTTTTTTTAAGAAACAAAAATGTTATCAATGTTTTTTAAGAATAATATTTCACACGCCATGACACCTTTTCAAGTTGACGAAATTTGTATCTTTATTTCTAATAAATCTGCATTTTCATTAATTATATTATGAAATTTAAACTAAAATACTCCATTTTATTTACATTCATTTATTCCTGGTAATGGCATTTTGATAAATTTTTTTATTTTCTCTAAATCAACAAACAAAATTTTTTTTTTAATCAAAACAAGAAACACGAAATTCCAATTGGAGATGTTTATGTATATTCTCGAAATACTACAACAAAATTGACATTTGTTTTTTTTAATGTAAGAGTGTCCTCTTACATAATTATACCCAACTATAGGTGCGTTCGATTTGACTGAGACAACCGAAAAAACAACAACAATTGCATTTAATTTTTCAGTTGCTTCAGTTGTTTCAGTCAAATCGAACACGGCTTATATACCACGACTTGTTGATTAGATCGTTTCTTAATTTAACACTACAAAAATCAGATAAATTCTATAACCTTTTAAAAATGTTAATAATTTTCATCGACTAAAATCACTACGGTTTAATTTCATTTTAATTTTAAATGAAAAACGTAATAAAAATAAACAACGACACAACAATGTTGTATCGAATTGAAAACCATAAATTACGAGAAGAGAAAAAATTATTTTCCTGATTTTTTCAATCTTTTAATTAGAAAAATTAAATTATTTTTAAAATACCACCATTATTATATATTATTATATATCATATATTATATATTATTGAAGCACTTGGTTTGAAACACATTTTAGATAACTTTTTGAGTAATAAGACACTTTAAATATGGTAAATTATTAAAGTAAAAAATATATATATATTTATCACGACGGAGAGTTTTATCCACGTCCATCTTCTTTCGTTGCACATTTTACTCTCTCCTATCATTTTGGCTACTATCAAATAAACATTTAAATTTATTGAAGTCTTATCAAAGTGTTTTATTTATCAAATTCCAATAGGTTATGGGCCCAGACCCAAGTTTAAACAAAGTTAAAATTATTTGTGTGCCTTAGTGAATTTTTTATTGTGATTATTAAAAAACAAAGAATGAATTCTTTGTACAGTATAGAGAAATTAAACGGAGATAATTTTTCAGTTTGGAGCATCCAAATGAAAAACATATTAATACACTGTGATTTGTGGTCCTATGTTAGTGGTGCAACAATACAGCCTGAAGCAGCAGAAGCTAATGCAGTATGGAAAACACAGGACCAGAAGGCATTGGCAACAATGGTGTTATCTGTTAAACCGTCAGAGATTCTTCATGTTAAAAATTGCGTTACTTCTAAAGACGCGTGGAATAAATTAACAGAAATTTATGAACCCGTTAGTCCTGCAAGAAAAGTAAGTCTTTTTAAACAACTTATACAACTTAAATTAATAGAAGGTCAATCAATGGCAAGTCACATAAATCTGTTTCATGAGGTAGCTGATAAATTAACGGAACTAGATGTAAAATTGCCCGATGATTTGCAAACAATTGTTACTTTGTAGTTTGCCGGACAGTTATTTTCATTTTGTTGTTGCTGTTATGGGCAGAGACGCGCTACCCACGTTGTCGTTTATTAAAATTAAATTATTAGAAGAAGAACATAGAAGGTCAAACAAGGACAGTGGCTCCGGCAATTTTCAAATAATCATCATGTGCTTATGACAAAAAACAAGAATAGTACATACAATAAAGGAAATAACAGTAAGCCCAAGTTCAATGGTAAATGTTATTTATGTGGTATTAGAGGTCATTTTGCATCGAAATGTGCAAAAAGTGCAAACAATAAAAATAAGGACAAAGTAAATTCTTCTTTCTGTGTAATTGATAATAAGCAATTAAGTAAATTTAGTTGGTGTTTAGATAGTGGGGCTACAACGCATTTATGCTGCGATAAAAGTTTTTTTGTAAATTTAAATGATGGTGAAAAACAATATTTACAATTTGCAAATGATAAAAGTTGTTTGTCAACTGCTAGTGGAACAGTGATTTTAAAGACGAAGTATTCAAACATTAATTTAAAAAATGTTTTATATGGGCCAGAGCTTAAATCTAATTTTATATCAGTGAATAAAATTGTTGAACATAACTATTCTGTAATTTTTAAGAAAAATTGTGCCGTTGTACGTAATCAAAACAATCAAATTGTAATGGAAGCATTCAGTGAAAATAATTTGTTTATTGTTGATTGTTTTAATGAAGTAATAGCAAATCTAAAATTAGTTGAAAATGATTTATTTTTTAAATGGTATGAAAGATTTGGTCACATAAATAAAGACAGTTTGAATTTAATGCTTCAAAATCAAATGGTTACTGGTTTGAATGTAAACCATATGAATGGAAATTTAGATTGCACTGTATGTGCAAAAGATAAGATCCATGTTAAACCTTTTTCTGATTCCAGTTCTCGCAGTAAGCAGATTTTAGATTTAAATCATACCGATATCTGTGGTCCAATGAAGAAAACATCGCTTGGTGGTGCAAGATATTTTGTGACGTTCATCGACGACAAATCCAGGGCTGTATTTGTTTATTGCCTGAAAACAAGAGATGAGGTATTTGATGTTTTTAAGAAATTTAAAGCGTTTGTTGAATGCCAAACAGGTCGCAGAACTAAATCAATAAGAAGTGATAATGGAACCGAGTACACAAGTAATGCATTTTCAAGTTTTTTGAATAAAAATGGTATTAGAAGACAGCTTAGTGTTGCGTACACACCTCAGCAGAGTGGAATTGCTGAAAGATCTAACCGCACATTGGTTGAAATGGCAAGGTGCCTATTGATAAGTTCAAATAGTCCTGAGTTTTTATGGGCAGAAGCAGTTACCACGGCTGCATATTTACGCAACAGATCTAAAACAAAGATTTTAGGTAATACAACTCCATATGAAATGTGGCATGGAACTAAGCCAAATGTAAGTCATTTGAAAGTTTTTGGTTGTTAGGCCATTGCATTGCAGAAACAACCAAGCAGCCGCTCTAAGTTTACCCAAAAGGGTAACGAGTATATAATGGTCGGCTACTCGACTTCATCAAAAGCTTATCGTTTATATGATTCTGTGAAGAGAATTGTCATAATAAGTGGAGATATTATATTTTTTGAAAATATGAAAAATAATGAAGAAAATAATATCGATTATATGATTTTTGATTTCAATTTACAGAAGCCAATTGAAGGAAAATCTGAAAATGTTTCGGAATCACAAAAAGTTGAAATAAGCGAAGTCGATTTACGGAAAGAAGAAAACATACTCAAAATGTTAGTCATGACGAACCAAGAATGTTGCGAAGTGGAAAACAACTCACCAATTATAAACTGAATGTCATACTTGACAAAATATATACAAATCCAGTTAGTCTGAATGAAGCGTTGTCAAGAAATGATGGAGATTTGTGGAGAAAATCTATGCAGAAAGAGTTTGACTCATTGGTGAAGAACAACACTTGGAAAGTGGTAGATCTTCCATCTGGTAAAAAGACAATCGGCTGCAGATGGGTATTTAATATAAAAAGGGATATTAACGGAAACATCGATCAATATAAATCGCGATTAGTCGCCAAAGGTTGTAATCAAAAGTATGGTGTTGATTACTATGAAACGTTTTCTCCTGTTGCAAGATATTCTACAATTAGAATGGTCCTTGTGTTGGCTGTGCAATATGAATTGTTATTTCATCATATTGATGTTACGGCGGCATATATAAATAGTGATCTGTCAGATGAGGTGTACATGGTTCAACCAGAAGGTTTTATTGATGAGAATAATAGAGATAAAGTACTAAAGTTGGAAAAGTCGCTGTATGGCTTGAAACAATCTGGTCGAGAATGGAATGAGCGGCTTAATGATGTGCTTTTAAATATTGGATTTTCAAGATGCAATGGTGATAATTGTGTTTATAAAATGAACACAAATGGTGAAATAAACATAATCACAGTGTATGTTGATGACTTACTTCTAATGTGTTCCAATGAGAGAAGTATGGATAAGATAAAGTCCAAAATTTTTCAAGAATTTGATTCAGTGGACAAAGGCCAGGTTAAAAATTATTTGGGTATTCAAGTTGATCACGTTGGTGATCGAGGTAAGGTTTGTTTATATCAAAAACAGTTTATTTCTGATTTGTTGCAGAGATTCAACATGGTAGACTGCAGGGGCTGTAACACTCCATTAGATCCAGGAACTAAATTTGGCAAATGTGATGGTGCAAATTGCAAGAAGATAAATGCTAATGAATATCAGTGCGCGATTGGCTCCTTGATGTATTTGGCTATAACTTCAAGACCCGACATAATGAATTCTGTCTGTCAATTGGCACAATTTAATAATGAGGCGCATTCTGAGCATATGGCAGCACTTAAACATGTATTTCGCTACTTATACAAAACAGTGGATGCTAAATTGGTTTATTCTAAGTCGTCAAATTCGTTTTATGGTTATGCTGATGCTGATTGGGCTGGTGACGTAATTGACAGAAAATCGTACACAGGTTTCGTATTCTTTATTGGAACGTGTGCGATCTCTTGGGAATCGAAGAAACAATCATCAGTCGCTTTAAGTAGTACCGAAGCTGAGTACATGGCAATGGCACAAGCATGTAAAGAAGTTATTCATATCAGAAAATTCCTGGAAGAGTTGGATTTTGGCGATATAACTTTTAGTCCAACTATTTTATATAATGACAACCTCAGCGCTCAACAGTTGGCGGATAATCCTAAGTTCCATTCAAGAAGTAAACATATTGATATACGTTACCACTTTATCAGAGATGTGGTACAAAACAAATTAATTGAATTACATTATACTCTTAGTGGACAAATGGTAGCAGATATTCTCACAAAAGTTTTATGTAAAGAAAAACATTTAAATTGTGTTAAATTATTAGGTTTTTCATTTTAATTTCAATTGTAACTTAAAATCATTTTCAATATTGTTGTTCGATATTATAAGAGATGTTTGATTTCAGGAGAAAAGTTGAAATAAATAAAGTTAGCTTACACACAATAATGTTAGCTTACACACACTAATAAGATAAGCAAATCAAACATCATGCATTATATAATTTTGTTTACATAAAATATAATTGTACATAAAGTACCGCTAATTTAATTTAAATTTAATTAAGGTTTTGTTATGATAAAACTTTTACTTTATGTTCATTATCATTTTGGCTACTATCAAATAAACATTTAAATTTATTGAAGTCTTTAGTGTTATATTTATCAAATTCCAATACTATAGACTCAACACAAAAAGTATCACTTTAGCTCCCAATAAAATAATGTATTATTTTATTCGCCTATATATTAAAGTGTTACTTTATCACTGTGATTTGTGGTCCTAAAGTGTCACTTTTCAACGATATATTTTGTTGTCATAGTTCCGTTCAAAAAAGTAAAAAACATTTGTATTTGTTTAAATTCTATAAAAAATAGACATTTTTATCAAAGCAACCTTTAAATTCAAAGTTTCATAATCCAGTCAAAATTCCAGACTGGAAATTAGTTCAGGGAACCCGGTATATGATCAGATCCGAATCAGATTTTCCGTAATACGGCCATCTGATCAGTTCCCGATCAGCGTACAGTACCGTTTCCCTTGATCTGGCTATCTGATCAGTTACTGATCAGCGTGCAGTACTTTATCCGTTGATCCAGTCATATGATCAGTTTCTGATCGAAAAAACTCATCTTATCCGATGTCCTGAACTGGATAATAATACAAAATTTAGTTTTTTACCTGTTCCATTCTGTATATAATATTGCTCATTAAACAATAAATTCATTATTAATGGTATAACTGAATTATTATTTTGATTATATTATCGACGTCATAATAGTACATTTACTTAACTTAAAATTTTTTTGTGCAAAAAATTTTCTCATTCTTCACGAATTTTTAATAACTTTTTTAAAAGTTAATTATAATATACTTAACTGTAAAAATTAACTGTACTGAATCTATTTAATTGTTTAATATTTTGTACTTATAAGTACAAATTTATTGTAGAATCGAAAACAGCATTGTCAAACTTACAGTTGTGAGGGATCTTGCTTATTAACCTTAAAGCATATAATTTAAATTTTTATCTTGCATCTTCTCTTTGCTCTCGAATTTCCAGATATCTTTTGTTAGCAGTAATTGGTGAAATATTTATTATGTTGCTCAAAAATTATTCTATTTGAAATATGACAAGTGATCTAAAGCAGGTATGGGTGAAGTTAGTTTTCGAATCCAAACTTGGATCCATACCTGCATAAGAGACTATGTGACAAAGAGTTTTATGATACCATTGGAAAAATCATCAATAATGCCAAAACTTGGACTAAATAAAATAAAAATAAGAAATAATTAACAAACTTACTGTTTAAATATATAAGCATTTGAAGTGTATTTGAAATTATGAATAAAATTAAGGAAAAATGGTAATATTTTTTCATTTATTTAATGTCAAATTAATATTTAAGAACAAAATTAATTCTAAACCTTTGAACGGATCTGGTATGGATCTCTTGACCAGACCGAACATGAAACTGTTGAATGGATCTGGCATGGATCTTTAAGATGGATCCGGAATAGATCTTTGAAATGGATCCGGAATGGATCTTTGAAATAGATCCGGCATGGATCATTTAAACGGATCCTGTACGGATCATATATGGCGTGACGATTTTTAATCATGTCCGGATCAGGAGGCCTGATTCATCCCTGATCAGTCTTCAGGCAATCCTGATCCGGATCGGACCCTATGCTGATCTAATTTCTAGTTGGGTTATTCTTATTATTTGTTGTCATAGTTATACAATCATTTTGAAAAAATAATAAGTATTTTGTCAAAGGTTACTTGTTGTTCAACATTTTTTATTTTTTTTAGTTTATGCATATTTATAACTTAGATTTAGAATAAACAATTTTTTTAAATATTTTGCTTGCGGCGAACAAAAAATAGTATATGACGCACGGACGTAAGCTATTTTGGACTTAATGTGGGTGCAAATCTCAGCTGGCGCCTCGATTTGCAAACCCCACATACATCCAAAATCTTTAGCTTTACGTCCTTGCATCGTTGAACGTAATGCACTATTATAACTAAACTATATGATTAATTCAATGAATTATAGAGTTGTGATATAATATCGCTCCAATGGAAAGTTATCTCATCACGAATAATAAGGCTGAATTTAACAAAATATGGTGTGCAATTTATGAAAATTTTTTGCTATTTCCTTTCCACACAATTGTCGATCGATCTAGCTAAAAAATTTCATAAATTGCACACCATATTTTGTTAGATTCAGTCTTATTAAACTATATGAAATCGAAAAATAAAATACTTTCATCAACTTGTTCTTGATCAAAGCATATTTGAGTTGATTTTCAATTTTTATAAATTCTATGCTGTGGTAAGTTCAATTGTTTACGCACAAACGAAAACACATTTTTCGTGGCTGAAAGTTGAACTTTACGCTCGTATAAAATAAAATCCGGTTGCTATATAAAATATTAGTGTATTTTTCTACTTTGCCGCACGTAAAATAATCAACCATAAAATAATCATAAAATTAAAACAAACAAATAAATTATTGTATGAAGTTTATAGAGAAAACCATGGCGTGTTTAGTATACATAATTTTCAAGATGTCTAGCGAGTTTAAAAATTCAAAAATGATTTATTCTACAATTTATACTACTACAACGTTGTACATACACTCAGCTGAAAGGAAGATTACGCCCTCGGTTCAAAAAAAGCCCTCGTTTCGCGTCGGGGTTCAATATGAACCGCAGGCGTAATCTTCTACTTTCAGCCTTCGGCTGATGAAGAGAAAGAATGTATTGATAAATATTTACGCGATCATAATATCCCGAATAAATATTATGGAGATTCAAATAAGTTTATTAGTAAATTTAAGTGCACTCAAAAAAAAGTGTTTGTAAAATTTAAAAAATTCTCCGTTGATTCAACATACATTTCTGTTAGATTTGACCCTATAAATTGTTCGTTGAATTCAACAAACTGATGTCAGTTAAATTTATTTTACCAACAATTTTCCACGGACAATTTGTAAATTTGACAGACATGTCTGTTGATCATTACTAACAAAACAACAAACAAACTGTTAACATAACGAGCACGTTTCTTAATTTTTGACGATTTATATTATTTTATTTGTTGGCTTTGACAAACAAATTTATAAAATGTATGGCAATAAGATTCTATAAGAGCCAAAGAAAACTGCGACTTTAAAAAAAAAAAAATTCTAAAGATATGTTAACCATTAAGGTAACAGCCGAAAGGACAATAACCGTACCGGAAGTGTGTCAAAAAAATCACTAAGTGTGTCAAAAAAGAAAATTTTCATATTTTTTCCTTAAAAACGCTTATTTTTAGTGATAATGAATAGTAACATTGAATGTGGAGAAATGGAATATGTTTCTATTTTGGAATATGCTTCATCTTCTCCCAACTGATAGGAATAGTTGGAAAATATCGTCGTTTTTTAACAAAAATTGTAATTAGTAGGGCAATGTTTATTGAGAAATTTTTTGTGTGAATCAAGGTTTCACCACTTTTAAATAATAGTGAATAAAATTGAGGGCATTTATTTTAGAAAAAATGTAAAGCAAATATTGTATTAAAATTGTTTTATACCAAACAATATTTTATTGTTTTCCTTTTAATTGAATCAAAAAATAAAACATTATGTTTTTATTTATCACAAAAGTATCCACAATATTATTTATTTATATTTAAACCAAACGCAAACAATTATTTATCAATGTTTAAATACAATAGCCAACAATTATTTATTTCTGTTCAAAATAATCGCCTTTAATCAAATTTGTTAATGATTTTTAATAAAAAATCACTATGAAAACACTCGCAAATGTTTTTGCCTAACTAATTTTATATAACATAAATCAAATAAATATTGTCTAATCGCACAACAACAAAAGTTTTCTTTAATTGTTTTAATTATTTATTTAAAATTCACAAAATGTTTTTTTTATTGATTATTTCACACAAATATTAATTATATAAAAAAATTGTATTCAAAATGTTAATATTCACTCATTTTATAATTCTTTTGTATTACAATATAATGAAATCGCAGGAATACCCCAAATCCAAATTTGTTTATGCTTCCTTGTTGATCGTCGAAACAGAAGAGAGTCATCTCTCTTCTATTTCGGCTATCAACAAGGTAGTGGCGTCATTTCACCAAAATCTTAGGGGGGGGGGAGGGGCGAGAATTAAAATAACATAATAAGATTTTTTTCGTAAAACGTAACATACACATTTTTATACACACATATATTTAAAAGCATTTAAATGCATGGACCTTGGTTACTCTGTTAGATCTTTGTCTTCTGGTGTTTTTTCATCGAAGCGAATGCCGCAAAGTTCTGCAGAATCCCTTAATTTGTTAAAAATAATTTTAAATTTAGTATCATCTTTGCATTGTTTAAGCATCAAGAAAGTAGTTTTAAATAAAGCGCTTGTGCTAGAAATTATTATATTTTTGCTTTGTAACTGTTCAGAGAGTGAATTTGTAAACTACAGCAGATCGTGCAGCATCAAAAAATAAAGGATGGTTTTTCTATACGATTTTTTACATCCCGGGCAGTCCGGGATTTAAAATTTATAAGTCACGTAGTTCCGGGATCAATAAAACACCACGGGATTGCAATCTTATGTCGAATCGTTTTTCTGTTTGTTTGTTTCCCTTTATTTGTCTCAGAGAGAAAGAGTTATATGTTTACCCATAGACGTGCACAAATTTTTCATTTGATTCAAAATTGTACAATCATTGCGAGTTTCTTTTAAATCTATAAGAAAAAAACCTACCACAAAAAAATAATAGTTTCTCCCTCCCTGTGACTGTATAAAAAAAATGAACAAAGATTGACGTTTAATATTGAAATTATATTTGAGAAAAAACACACTAATTTTTGATATCTATATAATATTTTTATTTGCCAATCGATTTCGAAAGCTAAGCTTTCATTGTCAAGGCCTGTTCTTAAACAGTTTAAGAACAGGCCTTGACAATGAAAGCTTAGCTTTCGAAATCGATTGGCAAATAAAAATATTATATAGATATCAAAAATTAGTGTGTTTTTTCTCAAATATAATTTCAATATTATTTTGGTGATATCTAGTGCTCAAAAAACAATATTAGTTATTGACGTTTAAGATACGTTTTGGATTTTATTACAACCAACCAAACATATAATTTTTGCTATTTTATAAATTAAAAATTATAGTCCATAAAGCGAAAAGAATTTGTCAACAAGTTTTCATAACATACTTTGAAAATATTTACATAACTTAAATATTTGTTCGTGTCGTTAGAAAATATTGCTTGTCCATTATAAAACATTCACTATTATAAAATCACCTGAAATAACACAATAAATTTATATTACTCCCGTAATTATTTTCATTCATTTTATATAAATTAGCACAACTATCAAGAAAACTTTTGATATGTTTATAGGATTTTACATTTTAGAATTGTTTTTAATTTATAATTTAATAAAAAAGTTTGTTGTTGTAAATAAACAGAAATGCAAATGGCGAAAAGAGAAATTGAATATGACATATCCGTGATCACGATTTGTTATGCCGGGTCCACACCAACAAATTTTTGTGGCGAAGGCGTGCGTCGTAAATATTTTCGCCGCAAAAATATTTTATCACACAAATATTTATTCACGTAAATTTTTACGTCACTCCGCTCAAGCCATTCGTGAAAACGAGAAAAGGTTATATTAATTTTCTGAATTGTTTGTTTTTGTCGAGGCTTTTGTACTTTCCTGGTTAAACCTGTATTTTTTGATATTTATATTAAAATATAATATTTATTTCAAATAAATAATTATGGATTTGAGCTAAATAAATTTTTATGTTGTGGAAAGCGTCCACACTAGAAACAGCATGCGGCGCAAATCTCTTTGATGTTTGTCAAAAAACCGACAAGCTACGGATCGTGTGTGTTGAATGTGAAAAAATTCTGGCGTCCTTTCCTTCCTAAAAAAAATGTATGTCTGTCTGCCGGCCGTCCGTCATTACCTACGAAATCTAGAAAACCGCTGAATTGATTTCAAAAATTTTTTTTTCTTAAAATAGGTATACTCAATGGACAGGTCAGAAAGGACGCTGTGTTCGATAACTGTACCGGAAGTGTATCAAAAAAATCTTTAAGTGTGTCAAAAATTGCAAATTTTCATATTTTTGGCTTAAAAAACGTTCATTTTAAGTGATTACGAGTAGGAACATTGAATTTGGAGAAATCTTGAAGGTAGGGATTGGTATGTGATATCAAAAACTAGATTATTGCATTATAAGTTTGTCAAAAAAATGTTGTCAAGTGTGACAAAAGAAAGATTTTTATTTTTTTTTTACCCAATTTTTGGAAAAAAAATAAAATTAATTATTTGTATGACATGAAATTTTATTATTATTAGAGAGAATTATGGTATTATAACTTTGTCAAAAAAATGTTGTCAAGTGTGTCAAAAGAAAGATTTATTTTTTTACCCAATTTTTGGAAAAAAATAAAATTAATTATTTATATGACATGAAATTTCATTATTATTATTGAGAATTATGGCATTATAAGTTTGTCAAAAAAATGTTGTCAAGTGTTTCAAAAGAAAGATTTTCATTTATTTTTTTCCTAATTTTTTGGAAAAACATAAAATTAATTATTTGTATGACATGAAATTTTATTATTATCATAGAGAATTATGGCATTATAAGTTTGTCAAAAAAATAATGTCAAGTGTGTCAAAAGAATGATTTTCATTTATTTTTTTAGAAAATAATAAAACTAGTTATTTGTATGAAAGGAAAATGATATTAACTAACATAATGTCAATCGTGTCAATTGTTACTTTACGCAAATAACTTATTTAATAAGTTTAATAGAAAAAACGATATTATTATTATTGAGAATTTTATTGCATTATAAGTTTGTCAAAAAAATATTGCTAAGTATGTCAAAAAATGATTTTATTTATTTATTTATTTATTATTTTAGCCAATTTTTTGCAAAAAAAAAATTTAGCTGTTGTATGACGTAAATATGACATGGAACTTTTTGAATTTGTTATAGTTCTTGAAATATTTTTGGAATTTTGAAAAAAGTTTGTATTGTTGATTTTGTAATAATTTTAATTTTGGAAAAAGTTTTAATTTTTGATTTTTTAGAATTTTTTCAATATTTTTAAAATTTTGAAAAAAATAGAACTTTTGAATTTTATATATATATATTTTTAGAATTTTGAAAAAAGTTTCAATTTTTGATTTTGTAAGAATTTTTGGAATATTTTTAGAATTTTAAAAAATTTAAAATTTTTGATTTTATTATTTATTTATTTATTTATTTACCTTGAATAAAACATACAAAAATATTCATACAAAATGTTTATAATAGAAAAAAAATCAATGAAAAAACCAAAATACTATAAATTATGATAAAAATTAATACATTATAACAAATAATATAATCAAAAGAGAAATTTATTAATTAATTATAATTTTTGGAATTTTTAAAAAAAGTTACAATTTTTGCAATATTTTTAGAATTTTGGAAAAAGTTTTAATTTTTGATTTTGTTATAATTTTTGCAATACTTTTAGAATTTTGGAAAAAAATAGAATTCATCTGTATTTTTAGAATTTTGAAATAGTTTCAATTTTTGATTTTGTAAGAATTTTTGGTATATTTTAAGAATTTTGAAAAATTTTAAATTTTTCATTTTATTATAATTATGGGAATTTTTAAAAAAGTTTCAATTTTTGATATTGTTATAATTTTTGCAATATTTTTAGAATATTGGAAAAAGTTTGAATTTATGAATTTTTAAGAACTTTTGGAACATTATTAGAATTTAGAAAAAGTTTAAATATTTGATTTTGTTTTAATTTTTGGAATATTACGTAAATTTAATTAAACATGGAAAATTTTGAATTTGTTATGGTTTTTGAAATATTTTTGAAATTTTGAAAAAAGTTTGTATTTTTGATTTTGTACTAATTTTTGCAAAATTTTTAGAATTTTGAAAAAAGTTTCAATTTTTGATTTTGTAAAAATTTTTGGAATGCTTTTAGAATTTTGAAAAATTTTAAATTTTTGGTTTTATTATAATTTTTGGAAGTTTGAAAAAAGTTTCAATTTTGATATTCTTATGATTTTTGCAATATTTTTAGAATTTTGGAAAAAGTTTGAATTTTTGATTTTATTTAATTTTTACAATGTTTTTGGAATTTTGAAAGAAATATGAATTTGTGATTTTGTAATATTTTCTCGAAACGCCAAATATACCAAAATATTTACTATATAGATGACCAAAACTAAAAACAATGTCCTCATAAAAGTTTTTTGCCGAAAACTATATCAAAATCCTTAACCCAAGTCCCAGACCGAAGTCTTGATATCTCAGAGATTGAGATTTCAGCCTATCCATATTTTTAAAGTTATGTTCTCTCTATATTCATATATACTCTAAGGTAGGCATTGAAAACATTTAAATTTTACTTCATCCAATATGTATACCAATATGTATATGTAGTAAAATCCAATACATACAATATCCTAATAATAATACATACATACGCATGGTTTATAATTTTGACACTCATAAGTCATAATATAAATGTCTATGGCTCTTCTTCTACCAATCCGTACGTGCATACAACCACATATAGTTTTATATGCATATATACACACATTATCATGCGTGAGTTTGTATATGTATATGTATAATATCATGTGGTTGCACACATACCTATACAAAAAAGTCTTGTAAAGTTTGTACAACATGATATAGATAAAAAACAGGGCCAAACAGTCAGGGTTCTTCAAATAAGTGGGGGTGTAATTAGGTTGTGTTGTCCTGCATGTACTTACTTTTAAGTTTATATAAATTACCAATGGCCAATAACAATTGAAATTTTAATGTTAAATACTGCTCTATGAGCTCTCGAGGAACCCTATACTGATGAAATAGTTTATTTCCTCTGGCTCAGACACGAATATCTTATAAACAAAACACAATCGTTCTTCTAAAAGCGGTGATGCAGCGCACCTTATAGTCCGATAGAATTTTGTCAAAATACGCACCCACGGCGTTTTTGGAACAACGATCGTGTTTTGTTTATAAAACTGATTTCATCAGAAGATTAGAAGCAATACGACCGCCTTTCGTATCGGCGGCGCTCTAGTCCTTGATACAAAGAATGATAACGGTTTGAATATTGCGGTGAACTGTACTTTAGTCGGGCCAGAATAATATGTAACGTAATAATTATAGTATCAGATTTATTTCAATTAATAGTATGCGATAAAATTGGTATATTTGTTAAGTAAATCTTCTAAAAATTAGACGAATTTACAAAATAATAGTGCATTGAAATTTTTATAGTGTATAATTCTACCACAATTAGATGGTTTTATTGAATCGATGTATTGATAGTATCAGATCCTTAGGGGGGCCAATGCAACCCCCCCCCCCCCCCCCCCACCCAGCCCTACCCAATTGACGCCCCTGCAACAAGGCAATTAAATTATAGGGCATGCACAATGAAATTACTTTTACTCATGAGATTTGAGGAACTTTTTATTATTTTTTAGCTGTGCTTAACACAATGCTTAAAAATGTAGCTCTAGGTTCATTCTCTATTAATCAAAAGTTGAGAAATCTTTAACTTTTTCATTAAGAAAAATATGTTTCAAAAATAAATTTTTTTTTCTCAAAATAAATTTCCATACAAACTTGGGTCTTATGAGTAAAAGGATTTCATTGTGCATGCACTGTTACATGCGCAAACAATATATTTTTCTTTTAATAAAATGTGTTGTGTAGTAGGAATTACAATATGTGTCACAACAACACAAAAAAACCTTTTAAGACCAAGGTCCCACAACAACATACGTTCAAAGGTCTTGATAGACGTAAATCTTTGTTTTTTTGTTGAAGAATGGATAGCAATAAATCCTATCACTGATGAAAAACGTGTTCTAGACAGAGTTGTGAAAACTTGACCATTTTTGATTTTTCTGAAACTTGGCATGTAAGTAGTATGGATAAAATAAAAAATACAACTTATTTTAAAAAATTTTTAAAGTGCTTAGTTTGAGCATAGGTGGCACCCCAACATGCATGAAAAATGAAAATTCTGCCAATCCGATGTAACTTTGAAATTAAATTGCTCAAGAACGGCTATACCGATTTCATCAAACTTTTTTTTGTTTGATAGATGATTAGTTAGTCCTTTGAAAAAAATTAATTTATTGTTTTTATATTTAATTTTTAAATAAAAATATTAAAAAACTTTTTTAAAGATGGCGCTAGGGTCGAAGATCAATTGGAATTTAATTAATTTTTTTTCTGAAAATAGTTCTATCCTTACTCTAAAATATATCAAATTAACTCAGAGGCGTTCATTTTTGTTCTTGAGATATTTAATTTTAAAGATTTTTAGTACGACTGAAATTCGAATTTTTCTTCATTTTTTCAAACAACTTCCATTAACAAAAAATTTTAAAATCAATTAAATTTTAACTTTTGTTTTTTTTTTTAAATATAGCTCTAACCTTACTTTAAAATATATCAAATTTACAAAAAAGCGTTAATTCGTGTTCTTGAGATATTTAATTTTAAAGATTTTTAGTCCGATTAAAATTCTAATTGTTCATTATTTTCTCGAACTTCAGTGGTTAAAATTTTTTGATGATATAAATTGCTCATTATTAATTAATTTTTTTTTCAAAGGACTAACTAATCATCTATCAAACAAAAAAAAGTTTGATAAAATCGGTATAGCCGTTCTTGAGCAATTTAATTTCAAAGTTACATCGGATTGGCAGAATTTTCATTTTTCATGGATGTTGGGGTGCCCCTTATGCTCAAACCAAGCACTTTAAAAAAATTTAAAATAAGCTGTTTTTTTTATTTTGTCCATACTACTTACATGTCAAGTTTCAGGAAAATTATGGAGTTTGTGAAATCAATGTGAACATAGAGCGTAAAACCCGTACAGAATATTTAGAATAAAAATAGTATAGAATACAGAATAAAATATAGAACAAAAGAAAATTGTGATATTTTAAAAGCCATTTTTATGTTTTAAATTAGAATTTTATTAATTGTAAATTTTTTGAGGCATTAAAATTAATTTAATAAAGCATTAATATTTTTTAAAGAGATGATTCTTCCTTCTTCCTCTATGATTTAGACGCGTCAGTTTTTTCCTGAAATTAAAAATTATTATAGCAAAAAATTATTGGGCTGCAGCTTCTTTGATTTTCTGTAGCGTTAATAACTATTGATTTGTATATTGTTTTTCAACACAATATTTCACTTTTCATCAAAAACTGACAAAAATCACAAAGTTGCAGCTCTAAAAGTAAAAACCAAACCAGAAAAAATTTGTTGAACTATCTTTACAAGATGTATCAAAAAGAATCATAAAATGCAACGAGAATAAAGAGAGGGATTGTAAAATGTTATTTGCTGATAATTATCATGAAACTAATTAAGAATTTCATCAAAATATTCATCACAGGGTCACTTATTTATTTGAAAATTGTAGTATAAATAATAGAAGTTTTACATCCACCCTATTTCTCACATTAATTAATATTGATAACTGTACTTTTATTAATTTTGATATAGATAGAACTTTTAGCTTAGTGCAGTTGTTGATTGGAATTATAATAAATAAGTCATAAATTATTTAATTCGCATGTGTTTCATTTTTAACATATAATACATGGCGCTGAGGATAAAAATATATATATAAATATGTTATATAATTATATATTATCAAAAAATTAAAAACAAAGTGAAGTTGTATATTGTTACATTATTTTTATATTTTATGGGAAGAATCAGAGGTGAGGAAAAATACAAAAGTGAAGTGAAAAGACCTCGTGGTAGACCACCAAAAACAGTGTTTATTGAAAGGAAAAGTATGGATTATGTGAGAAAGGTTGACACATTGATTCTGAATGGAAATATTTCAGAAAATTGGCGAGTTTTTTGGCAAAATTTTAGAATTTTTGCCACGGCAATTGAGTTGTCGAAGAAATCAGAACCAGTTAAGGTAGCCATTTTCCTTAACACAATAGGTCCTGATGCCATTGAAGTCTTTAATTCGTTCAATTTACCAGCTGACGAAAAAGATAAGTATGACAATGTGGTCAAGGCGTTCGAATCGTTCTGTAAACCAAAGACCAATGAAGTTTACGAAACATACAAGTTTCACAGTCGTTATCAAGCTAGTAACGAGCCATTTGATAACTTTTTTATGGATATACGTAAATTGGTACGTACTTGTAATTTTGAAGATGAAGCCAGAATGCTGCGGGACAGAATCGTGTTGGGTGTATGTGACAAAAATTTGCAAAAGAAATTACTGGAAACTGAGAATTTAACTTGTGACAACGCTGTGAATATAGCCCCAGCATCAGAGGTAACAAAACAACAATCAAGCAACATGCAAGCAGGTGGATCAAGCATTAACAGTATAGAACAAACGGTGAATAGAAACAATGATCAACAGAGTGAGTATGGTAAAACTGGTAAAGTGAGTGTAAATACAGTTAAAAAACAAAATAATACAGTACACCGACAACAACAACAAAATCAATTGCATTCAAATATAAAGAGATTTAATAACAATAGGGAACAAAATAATTTTAGATATAATAATAGCAATAATTTTAGAAATAATAATAATTTTAGAAATAAAAATAAAAATTGCGCTTTTAATTGTAGATTTTGTGGATTTTTTCATGGGGTAAAACAATGTCCTGCTTTTGGAAAAATGTGTAATAATTGTGGAAAGCTGAACCATTATGCGATTAAATGTACATTAAAAAAAATACAAGAGGTAAAATTTCAACATCATGATGACATTTTACAAATTAATGCCATGTCAAATGAAATTATTAGTTTAAGCAATAAATCATGGTATCAGAAAATTCGAATAAATGACAGCATTGTTACTTTCAAATTAGATACGGGAGCTGAGGCAAATGTGTTGCCCTTAAGGTATGCAAATAAAATTAAAAATTTAAAAATTATAAAATGTAGTAATGCAGTTGAAGCATACGGTGGTGCGAAATTAAATGTTTTGGGTTTTGCAGAATGTGTGTGTATGTCGAATAATGACATATCGGTTCAAAAATTTTTGATTATTGATACAAATTCAGTTCCAATACTGGGTTTAGCGGGTTGTTCAGATTTAAATTTAATTAAAAGAATTAATGAAATTTCGAATTGTAAAGATAAATTTTTAAATGATAATGCTGATATATTTGATGATCAATTAGGATGTTTTGTAGATAATTTTAATATTGAACTGAAAGAAGGAACAACAGGCAGCATTAAGCCAGCTAGAAGAATACCGCTATCTTTAATGAAACCGGTGAAAATGGAATTAGATCGCATGGTCAAACGTGGAATAATTGAAAAGGTTAATGAGCCTTTAGATTTTGTATCAAATTTAGTAATAGTTGAAAAGTCGAATGGTCAATTAAGACTTTGTTTAGATCCTCAAGATTTAAACAAAGCAATTAAAGAAGAAAGCTATATAATTCCATCGTTCACTGAAGTAGCGGCAAAATTAAATAACAAAAAATGGTATACTGTTTTAGATCTCAAAGAAGGGTACTGGCAGGTAAAGTTAAATCAAAAATCGAGCAAGCTGTGTTCATTTAGTACACCATTTGGGTGTTACTCGTTTAAAAGATTAGCGTTTGGTATTAAAATCGCACCGGAAGTTTTCCAAAAATATAATGAAAGAAATTTTGATAGTATCGATGGAGTTTCTGTTTATATAGATGACGTGATAATAGCTGCAAATACATTAGATGAACATGATAGAATTTTGAAATTAGTTACAGATAGAGCTCGCGAAAAAAATATAAAATTTAATGGTAGTAAATTACAATATAGAGTACAACAAGTAAAATATTTAGGCCATGTTATATCAGAAGAAGGGATTTCATGTAATCCAGATAGAATGTTAGCAATTAACAAAATAGAACCACCTAAGGATAAGAAAGACTTACAAAAATTAATAGGTATGATCAATTATGTGAGAAATTTTGTTCCAAACCTTGCAGAAGTATCACAACCTTTTCGCGAATTATTAAAGAAAAACGTTATTTTTGAGTGGCAACCCTCACACACGGAATGTTTAAGTAAAATTAAAGAAATAATTACTGATGCACCAACGTTAAAAACGTTTGATGTATCAAAAGACATCACCATAGAAACCGATGCCTCAAAATATGGTTTAGGGTGTTGTCTAATGCAAGAAGGCAAACCAGTATGCTTTGCTTCTCGCAGTTTAAAAGATGCAGAAGTTCGATATGCTCAAATAGAAAAGGAATTTCTTGCAGTAGTTTTTGCATGTCAGAAATTTCACTACTATATATATGGTAGAAATGTAAATGTTCGAACTGATCATAAGCCTTTGATTAGTATCATGCAAAAAGAGTTAGATAAAATACCTTCAGCTCGTCTGCAACGTATGAAATTGAGATTGATGAAATATTCATTAAACTTAATGTATGTTCCTGGCAAATATTTATACGTGGCAGATCTATTGTCAAGGTATTTTGATAAAGATTTTTGTGAATCAGAAATTAATGATTTAAACGAGTTAGTACATTCAATAAATATGAGTAATGAAAAGAAATTAGAATATCAAAGAGAAACAGAAAATGATCCGTGTTTAAAAAAAATTAAAGAAATGTTGTTTGATGGTTGGCCTGTTAGTAAACAAGTTTTAAATGATGAATTGAAGTTTTATTTTCGTTATAGAAACGACATAGTTATTGATGATGGTTTATTGTTTATGAATAATCGAGTTATTATACCAAAATCATTAAGATCGGATGTTTTAAAATTATTACACCAATCGCATTTAGGGATAGATAAAACAAGAAGTAGAGCAAGAACATTGGTGTATTGGCCTGGATTAGGTGATAATATTGAGAAACAAATAGTAGGCTGTAATATTTGTCAAAAATATAGAAATAAAAATATTAAACAACCTATGATTTCATATGAAATTCCAGAGTTACCATTTGAAACAATTGGATTAGACATTTGTGAATATGCAGGGAAAAGTTACTTAATTTTATCAGATTATTATTCACGTTATCTAGATATACTGTTGATAAACTCAAAGCGTGCATCTACCTTAATTACAAAATTGAAGACAGTTTTTTCTAATCATGGAATACCACGTAAAATTATTTCAGATAATGTGCCGTTTAATTCTTTTGAATTTAAAAATTTTTGCTCGATGTTTGATATAAAATTAGTAACAACCAGTCCAACCTATTCTCAATCTAATGGTTTTGCTGAGAAAGCGGTACAAATTGCAAAAAATTTGATAAAAAAATGTTATGAGTCAAAAAGTGAATTATGGGTGGCTTTGTTGGAGTACCGTAACACGCCACTTAAAGATGTGTCAGCATCTCCTGTTGAGCTCCTTATGAGTAGACAGACAAGATCAAATTTACCGTGTAAAAAAGAACTGTTTGAACCTTCAGTTGTTCCGTCTATCAGAAACAATTTAAAATATAAAAATGTAAGAAATAAACATTACTATGATAGTAAAGGTGTTAGGGAAGAACAACATTTTCTACAGGGGGAAAAGATATGGGTACATTTACCAAGGCTAGGGTGGGAAAAGGCTCACATCGATTCTGCTCATAGTACACCGCGTTCATATTGGATTCAGTTGGAATCTGATAGTACAGTTTTGCGCCGAAACGCAAAAGATTTAAGGAAAAGATAAAATGGTTCAGTTTTTCATAATTACGGGTGACTGGTAATATCTTTTGAAATAATTATTAAAGTAAATTATTATTATAAATAAATAAGTAATACTAATATAAGTAATCTAAAATAGTATTGAATTAAAAAAAAAAAAAAATTAAAATGAATTTGTTGTATAGTTATAAAATTAGGTTTATTATTTGAATTTATTTGGAACTAGATGAATTAAATATTATATAGAAAATGAGTAATATTTTAAAAGGGGAGATGTAGTATAAATAATAGAAGTTTTACATCTACCCTATTTCTCACATTAATTAATATTGATAACTGTACTTTTATTAATTTTGATATAGATAGAACTTTTAGCTTAGTGCAGTTGTTGATTGGAATTATAATAAATAAGTCATAAATTATTTAATTCGCATGTGTTTCATTTTTAACATATAATACAAAAATATCATCAATATTTATCAATTTTGATGAAAATATCATCAATACTTTAATATTTTTTCATATCTGTAGTTGTTTAATATTTTTTTGCACGATCTGGCGATTTTGCATGTTTACTGATTCGTAAATAAACATAGTAAGTTTCGTTTACAAATCCTATGTCGGTAAGTAATTACTTACCGATCATGCAGGCGGTAAGTAATTACTTACTGGTAAGGGAGACCTAAGGGTGTGAATAAAAGCGATATTTTGATAATCATATATGCCAATTTTAGATAATCATGTATGTCAATTTTACTAGTTTCAACTTTAAATAATATTCTTTTTAAAATATTGTTATTAAAATATTTAAAAGCAATTTATTTTGAAAAAATATTCGAAGAAAATAAGTTTTGTAACAAAAATCAACATAGTTATGATGAAAAGCAGAGCTTACTATTTTGAAATAAATTTTAAGAAATTTTCTTTAAAACATTGAAACTTAAAATGAATTTTATTATTTAATTAATTTTAATCGAATTTTTATTGATCGTGCAAAATATGTTCCGATTTATTTTTTATTATTTTTAACGTTTGACCATAAACCGTAAATTAAAAAATATGAATATGTTGAACTGATGAACCTATTTTTTCCTTCACTTTATTCAATTCAATTCAGTTCTGTAGTAGCTCGGTTTACGTTCAGTGATAAACTGAATATTACCATTGGAACAAACAAATTCCGGAATACAATTCAGTTTAAGTGAATCAATCAGTAATTCACTCGATTGGAAAGCGCCTTAAAACGCCATAATCTGGGGCCTGGATTTCTTATTAATCAAAAACTGAACAAGCTAAAATTACCAGAGCAGAAATTAGTTAAGAAAAGCCTGGATACAGTCAGGGCGTCTTGGTCAGTCCAGAAAGGGCAAGCATTATTAGGGAAATCTGATGTGGGCCTGTTCCGGCCCTGATTTACACTACCATTTTAGGGTTAACTTTATTTAAATATATCAGGCCCTGTTTTGGTTTTTCTTATGTCATCCGTAGC
Source organism: Diogma glabrata (assembly GCA_963693315.1). Lineage (NCBI taxonomy): Eukaryota > Metazoa > Arthropoda > Insecta > Diptera > Cylindrotomidae > Diogma > Diogma glabrata. The sequence goes on from OY856186.1 coordinate 110,596,204, forward strand.
TGCAAGTTCATTTGGTTAAAATTCACTAGAGTATTATTCATTTTAGAAAATATGGAGGGGCTGAAATCTCACAGCTCTGAGATATCAAGACTTCGCGGTCTGGGTTAAGGATTTTGATATAGTTTTCGGCAAAAAACTTTTATGAGGACATGGTTTTGTTATATCCGGGGTTAGGTTGATTTAAATAAAAACACTTAGTTTGAAACACTAGAAACACTGTTATACCTGGGGTTGTATTTTATTTAATGAAACACTTAAACTTTGTTTTTATTCTTATTTAAAAATTGAACAATTTTTATTTATTAAATTTATCTTTACATATATTTAATTAAACGTTCACTATTAATTCTAAATGATTTCGACATTTTTGTTTTGCACTATATAGTATTATTTTGATTTGTAACATATTTTATTTTATTTAGTGTGTTGCGAAATATCGATTCAGACACTTTAATTTTATAGAACTGAAATTTAAATTGAACTATGTACTTCCTTACTTGAACTCTATCTTTAAAACTGTATTCTTAAACTATAACTCACTGACTTGAACTATGTAATTAATATTGTTAAACTACTCACTGACACATGAACTGTGTTATTCAAAACTACATTTATTTAAAACTGATCTATTTTCTTAAAAACTAAATCTTATATACTAAATTTTGCTTTTATTACATTAAAAAAAACAACAAAAACAAAATAGGAATAATTTTATTTAATTTTATATTTTGGGAAAAAGATTTGTCGGACAAAAGAAATTATGCAATATTATGACTTATTTCTAAGAAACTAAAATAAATTTTTTTGTTGATAAAGGAGTGTGAAAAAATATTTAAAGTTTTATTTTGCTTTTAGATGATTTTAAAGTTTATTAGCATGAGAAATATTAATGTTATAGTAATTTTTTTTTGTTTGAGAAGGTTTTTGGAAAACATATTGATTCAATATTTTAGAATGATATGTGAAATTGAAAAAGGATTGTCGGCAAATATGAAAAGACTTATTCTTAGTATGAACTAAAATTGTGATAACTGATATTATTTATTAGTTTTATCCTTTATAAAACTATCGGCTAGAGATTAAAAGAAAATTCTTAGTAACGACTAAAATTGTGATAAATGATAATATTTTATAGTTTTATTCTTTATAAAAGTATCGGCTAGAGATTAAAAGAAAATTTCAGTTTTGAAAATGTGTTTAGAGAACATTTATTGGTATGTGAAACTAATATTGCGATTTTAGAAAGATTTAGAGTTTGTATTTCTAGGAAATAGTGATTGAAAATTTGTAATGAGAAATACGGCACAACAGTTTTTAGTTTTGGGCAGCGATGTATATCAAACATAACTCTTTGTTAAAGTACAAGTATTTTATTATCTCTGTTTAGAAATTTATTACAAAACTAACACGAAACATCAATACGACGCCGGAAAATTATAACAGATTATAAATTAACATAATTTAGTGAAAAGATGATACACTCAGTAAACTACTCAACAACCTCTCCATTTAGCGTTTCGAGAAAATATTACAAAATCACAAATTCATATTTCTTTCAAAATTCCAAAAATATTGTAAAAGTTAGATAAAATCAAACTTTTTTCAAAGTTCTAAAAATATTCCAAAAATTGGAATAAAATCAAATTATTAAACTTTTTCTAAATTCTAATAATATTCCAAAAATTCTTAAAAATTCAAAAATTCAAACTTTTTCCAAAACTCTAAAAATATTGCAAAAATTATAACAATATCATAAATTGAAACACTTTCCAAAATTATAAAAATTATAATAAAATCAAAAATTTAAAATTTTTCAAAATTCTAAAAATATTCCAAAAATTCTTACATAATCAAAAATTGAAACTTTTTAAAAATTCCAAAAATATTCAAAAACTATACCAAATTCAAAAATGTCCATGTCCAATTTCATTTTCAGTAAACTATTCAAAAACCTTCAATTTAGCGATTCGAGAAAATATTACAAAATCACAAATTCATATTTCTTTCAAAATTCCAAAAACATTCTAAAAATTATAATAAAATCAAACTTTTTTCAACATTCTAAAAATATTCCAAAAATTATTACAAAATCAAAAATTGAAACTTTTTTCAAAATTCCAAAAATTATAATAAAATCAAAAATTTAAAATTTTTCAAAATTCCAAAAATATTCCATAAATTCTTACAAAATTAAAACTTTTTCCGAAATTCTAAAAATATTGCAAAAATTATTACAAAATCAAAAATACAAACTTTTTTAAAATTCCAAAAATATTTCAAAAACTATAGCAAATTAAAAAATTTCCTTGTCCAATTTCATTTTCAATTACATTTACGTCATAAAAACAGCTACATTTTTTTTCCCAAAAAATTGACTAAAAAATCAATGAAATCATTTTTTGACACGCTTGACATTGTTTTTTTGACAAACAATGCCATAATTCTCTATAATAATAATATATTTTCATGTCATACAAATTATTAATTTTATTTTTTTGCAAAAAATTGGGTAAAAAAGTAAATAAAAATCTTTCTTTTGACACACTTGACAACATTTTTTTGACAAATTATAATGCAACAATCTAGATTTTGGTCTCACATACTAATCCCGACCATCAAGATTTCTCCAAATTCAATGTTCCTACTCGTAATCACTTAAAATGAACGTTTTTTAAGCAAAAATATGCAAATTTGCTTGTTTTGACACACTTGACGATTTTTTTGACACACTTCCGGTATTAGTTATCGAACACATTGTCCTTTCGGCTCTTTCCATTGAGTAAACCTATTTTTAGAAAAAGAAATTTTCAAATCCGTCCAGCGGTTTTCTAGATTTCGTCGGTTGTGATGGCCGGCCGACCGGCCGGCAGACACACATACATTTTTTTTTTTGCTTTTTTAGAATCAGTAGGTCCTAAAACGTCGAGAAATGCCAAAAAAGTGGGGGTAAGAATTTCACTTTTAGCTCATGAATGTAATACTTAGGTCTTTTTCAGACCGAAGTAATATATAGTTAAAATCATTTCATGTATGTTTTAGTTATCGCTTCTCGGCTTAATCACTATAATAATAGTGATTAAAGATGGAATATGTTTTAGCTTTTCCTTTGTTATTTTAATTAATTTATGCATATAATACATATATTTCAGGGTCTGGTCTAATTATCCCAATCAGATCCGGCAATCTCAATCAATCCCTTTGACCCGGCAATCTCAATCAGGACTTGATAGGGGAAAAGCGTTACACTCATGATTAGGACTTAATCAAGCTACTCAATGCCTGATCCGGACTAAGGCAAGCCTGATCAGGACCTTATTTGAGCCCTAACAAATTTCTGCTCGGGTAACACAGGCACAATTTATAGAAGGATTAGAAATGGTTTGAAATAATTGTGGATTTACATAAAAACAACAAGCATAATAAACAAATTATTGGTAGTCCAATGGGCTCTCCTGTTAGTCCATTTTATGATAATTTAATAATAGAATATGTTGAAGAAACTGACTAAAAAGATATGAACATCAAACCACCCGTTTTCTTTCGATATGTTGATGACATTCTAACTGCTTGTCCCATTAAAGAAAATATGTACAAGAATTAATAAATTAATAAATTTAATGACTTTACCAACAATATCCAGTTCGCGTTTGAAACAGAAATTGAGTGATGTTTACCATTTTTAGATCTTATCATACATCGTCAAAGTAATGCAAAATTAAATACTGATTGGTTCGCAAATTGTTGTTGTTGGAGATTGTTGCAAACTTTGAAGCTGATAACTCAAAAATCTATAACTGCAGTGGTTTATATATAGTATTTATAAGAATTTGGTTTATATATATTTAAAAGAAACGGATGCAAATCTTTCCAAAGATTCTAAATTCATGAATTTTTAAAAAATATTAGTATTCAAACAGTTTTAGAACATTTTTTTGATCTTGCTCAAGAAATGCGACCATGAGAGTGCCGGTTGTTTTAAAAGCATTTTGTTTTTTGCAAACTTTTTAGTTGGAGCCGCTCACTCAGAAACCTCTAACTACAGAGGTCTACATTTAAAAGAAACTGATAAAAAAGATTCCAAAGATTCTGAATTTGTTAATTTAGCAAAATGCCTGTATCCATACGGCCGTTATAACTGCCCCAAAAACGTTATTGTCTTTCCCACAGAGTTCAAACATTTCTGCTTCTAATTTTTCAGAAAAAATACACGTGGGTATGCGCAGTTTTATTCCAATTAATCGATCCGAAGGTTGATCTATGATTTTCGAAGAAGCAAAAAAATTAAATTTAAGAAAGTAAAAGAAAGCAAATTCGAAAGATTAGCTTAGGGTGTTTTTTTTCGGTCCCATTGGCTAATGTTTTAGCATTTGACCTAAAAATTTGTCTTCCAAAATTTCAGCTTTCTAGATCAAACCTGTGAAGAGAATTTGGAACTGGTTTTCTTGTGGGTGCATGCATACAAGCTAAAGCTAAGAACGTCGACGAGAAGGATAATTTCTACATAGCACTGGAAGAGGTTATGAAACAAACACCATCACACGACTTCATTATGGCTCTTGGTGACTTTAATGGGCAGGTTGGAAGGGATATCCCTTATGGAAGTGTGGTGGGCCCAACAACCTGCATTTGAATTCGAATGATAATGGTGAGAGAATGAGTTTGCATTATCAAATAATTAGAGAATTGCCAGCACTTTCTATCCGCATTGATCGATTCATAAGCAGAATTGTGTCTCACCGAGTGGAAGCACTCGAAATCAAATTGATCACGTACTAGTAACAGCACGTTTCTTTTCTAGTTTTCTGAATGTGCGATCATTTAGAGGTGCATACATTGAAAGTGATCACTTCCTTGTATGTGCTAAAATAAGGTACCACTTTCCAAATCCAGGCATTCCAAAATTCAATCAACGGAAACGTTTTAACATCTCATCACTAAAGAATGCTGAAATAGAAGAGATATATCAAAACCATCTTGGCAAAACATTAGAAAAATCAGAAACCATTAATGGAGACGTCGATAACTCGTGGTATTTACTCAGGGATGCTGTCTTAAGCGCTACTTTGACGACCACAAAACCACTCCCAAAAGTTATCGATGGATCAAGCACGTCTTGATGCTATTCAATACAAAAAAGATTGCTATCTCAAATGTATACAAGGACGCAACACCAGGTCTACGAAGGAGAACTATAAACTGGCAAGACAAGCCGTTACAAAGCAATGTAGACAAACGAAGAGAGAATGGTGGAAGAGAAAGTGTGAGGAGATTGAAAGCTTCAATAAGGAACATCAATCGCGTAACTTTTTTCAACAGGTTAAAACCTTAAAGAAGGACCTCAAACTAGATCGACTGCTATTCAAAACGAAGATGGGGAGCTACAAGTAGACCTTAAAAATTTAGTTTTAGATACTTGGGCCGCTTGTTTTGCGAAACTTCTCAACTTAAGTGATCAGCAACAAGTCAGACGACAAGCAAAGCTTATTCGTGCGTCCAGGGTACATGTAGACGAACCCACCAAAGAGGAATTCGAAGCGGCGCTGTCAAAATTAAAATGCAATAAAGTACCTGGTATCGACGATATAACATCCGAAATGATTATACGTGGTGATGAAACTCTATCCTTAAGATTGTTTGAACTTGTTCAAATGATCTGGCGGACTGAAACCAATCCATAAAAAAGGTAATCGTTTACAATGTGCAAACTACAGAAGAATCGCTCTCCTCTGCACAGCATATAAGATCTTTTCTTACATTTTGCTAGTCAAAATCAATCCTTTTGCTGAACAACTGTTTGGAGAATATCAGTGTGGCTTCCGGCAAGGCCGAGGTACTACCGATATACTTTTCTCGATAAGGATGATTTTGGAAAAGTGTCGAGAGTTCAACAAACCTATGTACCAACTGTTCATTGATTTCAAGCAGGACTTTAGCTCTCTCGAACGAGAGACACTATGGTCTGTTCTGGTTTCAATGGGAATCTCTGGTAAACTGGTTTCACTATGCAAAATGACAGTACAGAACTCTCAATCCTGTGTACGAGTGGAGAACAAAATATCGAAGTTCTTTAAAGTCGACTCCGGGTTAAGACAAGGTGATGCTATCTCTCCTATACTTTTTAATCTAGCCTTGGAAGATATGTGCCGTCAAAAGAAACTACTGACTAACAACAATATCTTGTCAATAAACTCAGTACAGATGATCGCGTACGCTGATGATGTTGTCATCCTCGGCCGAAGTGAAGCTGTTATGAGTGAGACTTTCAAGTCGCTTGAGAGTGGTGCTACAAAAATTGGTCTTCAAATCAACTACGATAACAACAAACATATGAATGTTTCAAGAGAGGCTGAGAAGAAAGATTTGGTTTGCGGCGATGAACGAATTGAGGGAGTTAAATCTTTTAAATATTTAGGATCAATGCTTGACTCAAACAACAGCATACTTACAGATATAAAAGCTCGAATTTATGCAGATAATCGAACTTTCTACTCAATTAAACGTCTTCTTGGATCACCGTATGTAGCCACTAACACCAAACTCAAGTTATACAAGACGTTGATTAGACCGCTGGTGATGTATGGGTCACAAACGGGGACCGTTACACAAAATGACGAATCGCATTTATCTGTATTTGAGCGTAAGATCCTACGCCACATTTTTGTTCACTTAAGACAGACGATGGAGGGTACAGAACGCGATATAACTGAGATCAGAGACCTTCTTGAAGGTCCAGATATAATAGGTTGTATCCGTTCCAACAGGATTGCTTGGTTTGGGCATGTTCTACGACCCAACTCACAGTCTGGAATGATTAAAAAAATGTACGTTTGCACCCCAGGGAGTGGGCGACCGCGAGGTAGACCACGGCTGCCATGGGAGACGGACGTAATAAACGACCTTAAAAAAATTGGCTGCCATGGTAATTATGTCGCTGTTGCGAATGACCGTGGTGAATATTCGAAGCAGATTAGCTTGACAACGCTCCTAGAGCGTGCATCAACGCATAGAGCATGAACGCCACAAAATAAAAATTATTAATGATAAACTAATATATTATGTTTTCAAAAGTTTTTAATGTAAGCAATAATGTCTTTAAAATTAACAAAATCGTAAAGATTTTCATCAAACAAAAATCAAATAAAATGATTATTTTATAATAGATTGTAGATTGGAATTAAGAGAATTGATAAAATCAAAGCGCAAGGCACGTAAAATCTGACATACAACTCGATCTCAAGAACACAAAACTATTTTAAATAATCTGTGCATACAAGTAAAGACAGCTATTAAAGAAGCAAAATATGAATTTATTAACAGATATCTCTCAAGTCTTTCTGGTGATAGCAATGAGTACTCACTCTGGAAAGCAACAAAAGGAAAGCGAACAAAACTGATTCACAAGAAATTTCATATGTAGCATTACATGAACTTAAAGAAGAAATACATACCAGTTTGGTTCCAAAAAGGCCCCAGGCTACGATTTAATCACCAGTGAAGTTGTTAAAATGCTACCTGATAAAGGTATGCGCAAAATACTTCATATCATTAATGCAGCATTCCGATTAAGGTATGTACCGATGGAATGGAAAGTAGCAGAAGTGGTTATGATCCTAAAACCGAATAAATCACCAAATGACAAAAATTCGTATAGACCGATATCATTACTCCCAACGATATCGAAGCTTTTTGAAAAACTTTTTCTTAAAAGACTTAAGCCAATAATAGAAAATAGAAACCTCATACCTTCGCATCAGTTTGGTTTCAGAGAAAACCACTCTACCATCGAACAAGTGCACAGGATCACGAATATAATTGAAGAAACGATTGAAGCCGAAAGGGTATGCTCCGCAATCTTTCTTGATGTCGCTCAAACTTTTGATTAAGTTTGGCATCATGGCTTAAAGTATAAATTGCATAGAGATCTGCCCAAACAGTTTTATGAAATTTTAAACTCTTATCTGGATGACCGTCACTTTAGAGTCAAATATGATGATAGTTATTCAACATTGAAAAAGATTGATGCAGGAGTTCCGCAGGGTAGCGTCCTAGGACCGGCACTATCCTGCTATATACAAGAGATTTGCCTGGCCTAAGCAAAACAACTTTTGCAACCTTTGCAGATGATACCGCAATTTTGACCACCGGAAAAACCGTAGAAGAAGCAACTAGCAAACTGCAATACGCTACTAATAAAATCCACAACTGGACAAAAAGATGGCGAATTAAGCTGAATGAAACAAAATCCTCTCATGTTAACTTCACTAATCAAAAAGTAAGCCAAAAACCTTTGAAAAACAACTCAACACAACTTGCTTATGCAAACACAGCAAAATATCTAGGTATGACTCTGGATGCTAAACTGAGATGGAAGGAACATGCTAAAAAGAAAAAAAAGAACTGAATTTGAAATTTAGAAAGATGTACTGGTTACTTGGTAGAAACTAGGGATGGAAAGATTTATAGAAAAGTCGATTCTCGATTCCAACTTTTATTTTATAAATTTCGATTCCAAGAATCGATTCTCCGACCGAAAAAGTCGATTCTTTCGATTTTAATCGATTTCTATGTTAGAAAAACTAGCTTTAATAGAATTAAATTCAAATTTATATTTCATACATTATTTCATACATTTATTCAAAATAAACTGAAAAAAAATTTAAACAATCATTTTATGAAAACCACAAATTTTCTGCAACTGACCTTAAGAATAGTAGCATATTCAAATGATCAGGCACTAGTCTACTTCGCATCTGATTTGCAATCAGACCAGTATGTGAAAATAAACGCTCACATGGTGTTGATGTTGCTACTATTGTTAAATTTAAAGTGTTTACCACATCCATGACATTTAACCTTTGAGCCGTTATTCACTTTTTTATAATAAATCCACACAGCACTCGGTGCCATTTCGTATAATCGTGTATAAATATAATTATTAATATTAAAAAGAAATTAGTTTAATATTAAATATAAGGTTATAAATCTGTAGGTGAGAGGTAAACGACACCAAGTCACATTTTTAAAATTTTACAGGAAAGCCAAAAAACTGTTTGAAAATCACAAACCCTGTTATATCTCTATTAACTGCTACCCTTACCCCGAAAATTTTTTTACTTTGTAATTTATTTTTAATTTCCATGATATCAATAATTAATTAAATTACGTCATATTATGTAACGGTTATTTGTTAAAAAGGACCTAGTGTGCTTTACCTCACAATGATGGATCTTAGTATTTCCAAGTCCCTTGAAACATACAGCACCAAGTCCAAGACAATTGTACATAAAAGGTGTTTCCAAAAATAATGTTAAAGGTTTTTTATAAACTTTACTTCAAAATATATTATTAACAATCTAAGTTTAACGTTAAAAAACGTTTAAAATTGTTTAAATTTTTTAAGAAACTAAAAGAAAGCCGTTAAAACCTAAAGACACATTGACTATGTGGACTTGGTGGTATTTACCTCTAAATACATTGTTGTCGTCTACAACACTATTTAGTCATAAACAGAACTATGTACACTTGATGTTCTTTACCTCTTAAACATTTGGACTTGGTGTCAAAATTTGTTCACTTGACGTTCTTTGCCTCTAAGGGCTTTGGACTTGGTGTCATTTACAATTGTTCTATCTCGAAAACTATACTATTTAGGACTCAGTGATATTAACCTCTCGGTAGAGAACAAAATCCTGATTCTAACAGTATAAAAAACGTATTTTGAAAAAAATGTGACTTGGTGTAGTTTACCTTCCACCTACAGAAATATTGCTGTGTCTAACACCACGTCACCACCACTTATGATTGACTAAATCACTGTCAACTGTGTATGACTATAGTACAAAATTTGTAAATAAATAAAAAATCGAATACGACTAAATTACTGTGTATGACTGTAGTACTAAATTCGAAAGTCGAATACGAAGAATCGATTCTTGATCGACTTTGAAAATTAAAACTCGATTCTTTATAATCGATTATTTTAACAGAAAAGTCGATTCTCGATTATAATCGGAATCGACTTTTCCATCCCTAGTAGAAACTCAGTACTATCTATTAGGGTGGAGCTTATTTTCGAACTATGAAAATATGATCTTCCCACCCTCCAATTTTGTTCCTTTTCATAAAAAAATAATTCTTGTCAAATATTAGAACAATTGAACAATATTTAGAGGTAGCTCAACGATGGTAAAGTTTCTAATAAACATAAAAAAATCATGAAATGCCATGAAAAATTACTTTAAATACCACAACATTTAAATATATTATTTAAATTCATTTAGCTTCATATTTAGACTAATAGATGGCACCACTAGCATTAATTAAAGTATAAATGAACAATGGAAAATGTCAGATTGATTCAGATAAGCCATTTTGGATTTCTACAGCAATCATGCAACACCTATTTCCTTTTCGCAAAATTTTCGAAAGTCTGTTGATTTTTCAATTAGTTTTTAGACATTAAAGAGCACAGTGAAGAAAATCCTTAAGGTAAGGCAATTTTATTGTTAATAACATAATTTTTTTTAAACTGTTTATAATTGATGAATTCTATAAATTTAAAAAAAAGCATGGAAAAGTATGCAATATGAAATGCAATGTTAGTATAGACAACACAAATGAGTTTTTTTTTAATTTATTAAATTTTCTAAATAAAATAAAATTATTATTAAATTTATTAGAAAAGTTTAAATTAATTTATTATTAATAAGTCAAATTTTCAGAGTAAAAATTAGTTTTGAAAAAATGGTTTTACGGTGAAACTGGCTTCCTTAAAGAGTTAAATTGTAGTAATATTACTACTTATTTTTTGTAGCTATGTAGTAAATAAACACTTGAAACCACATTAAAAATGTCGGTCTTAAGCATGGTATTTTATTTTTAGGTAAACTGTTTCCTGAAAATGGCTAAAGCAACAAGATCTCAAACTAAATTCTATCTTCTTGGGGATTCAATTTCTGAATTAAATGGCAGCAAGTTGCCATCTTTACGAATGGCTCTCGGGTTTTTCTTACATCACCATGTTGAAATGAAAGAGACTATACGGCAATCATCATCTGTTACCATTAAGGAAATAACAACATTTTGGAAAAAAGCTAGAATTCCAATCAGAAAGCAATCTCATTGTCAAACTAAGCTGGAAAAGTTATTTGAAGATTGGCGACATCTCAAGAAAAACAAATCACGAATTTCACCAACTCAGAGTGCTAAGGAATTGGCTTTTGTCTCTAAGCTTGAAGATCTTTTTGATATAGCTCATGCCGATGCACTAACAATGACATCCGTACTACAAGAAGATAAGGAATTTTTGAATGCTCAGAGAAAAAAAGGGAGATGTGGATCAATGGCTGGAGTAGATAAAACATTTACCATTAAACAAACTAAAGCATCTGAAAGAAATAAAACATTACTTGCCCGGCAACAACGAGTGAAGAACAAGGATTTATTAGAATCTTCTAAAGCTGAACTTTTGAAATTTTCTGACGAATCTGAATCTGAAAGTAACTCAGCAGCAAGTGACGATGCAACTTTTGAAACTGGGTACAATAACGTTTCTGTTGGAGGAAAAAGAAAACGGGGGCGGAAAACCATAATTACACCAGAACTTGCAGCAGCACTAGATCGGACGAAAGTGTCAGACCGAAAAGCGGTTTTCGTTATATCTGAAACTGCCAAAAGCTTATGACAGAACATTGACCAATTCGCGTTAAATAAAGATACAAGTCGTCGTCAAAGAATGGAAGAGAGAGCTAAAAAATATGAGAAAATAAAAACCCAATTTCAAGGCAACATCCCTTTTGTCATTCATTAGGATGGAAAATTGATCCCGGACCTGACTGGAAAAAATAAAGTTGATCGTCTGCCGGTATTAGTTTCTGGGAAAGGAGTATCTCAACTACACTCAGAGAATTTTGTTAGTAAATTTAATAACCGCCCGCTTTAAAAATGTGTAATAAGTTATTTTATCAATCTGATAACGATTTTTATTAAAGTAATTGCCACATTCGTTCGATTAAAACATTTTGTTATTATTTTCATAAAAATGTTTATTAAAATAAAAATACGGTCAATATTATTAAAAAAATCACAACGGTTGATTAAACTAATAACCAATTTTTATTAAAATAATGAATTCGGACAGTCAAAAAAAAATCATGTGATTAACGTAGAGCTATTAAAATAAAAACATAAATTAATATTTTTGTAGTTAATTTTAATAACCATTTTATTAGATTAATCATTGTCATTTTTACTTTCAAAACGTAGATTATTAGATTAATAATAGCATACATTACTCTAACTTTAGGTTATTATTTTTAATAAAGATTAATAAAATCTTGGTAAGAATCACAGTTTATATACAGACGCTAAATAAACAACTTTAAAAAATATTTAAAAGTTTTGTGAAAAGTTAAAAGTGTTGTTAAAAAAATTGAAAAAGTAAGATTCTTTTATTAAACGATAAGAAATTTGATTTAAAACAAAAACAAATAGTTGGCAGGTAAACGAATTCATACGTTTGGTATGTGAAACTTTGTAAATTTTTGTGCTGTCTATTTCGTTTTTAAAAAAATTGGTTTTTCAGTTCTTGAAGCAGATTCATCAGAACATGTAGAAATTTTGTTCGATGAACAGAGTAGTTGGGCTGAAATTGTGTCTGCATGGGACAGGACTAAACAACTGAGACTCAGCGACATTTAAAAATTAAAATCAACTTCGGAAATTTTAACCTAATGAAAGCAATTTAAATTACCGCTTGGTTATAAACTGGTAATTTATAATTCAATATTAGTATATCTCAATAACATTTTAATTATAATAATATTCCTTTTAAAATTTTCAGATAGAGATTTATTTCAAAGCGGAAACATTAAAAGCCAGCGATTTTGGTTGTAAATTACTAACATTTATTTAGAAAACTCTGCCCATTTTTTAAGAACAAATTAAAGATGAAAAGTTAAGAGAGATTGTTGAAAAGCTTCGCAATACACAGAATATACGACAGAAAGTAAGTTTTTTAAATTTGTTTTTTTTGGCTCCAAAAACTTGAAAAACAGAATTCCATTCAAATTTTACAGCAACAGAATTTTTTGCGGTCAAATTTGTATGAAATTCTGTTTCTGTTTCTGATGTATTTGAATATCCAACTGTAAGTTAAAATGTTGTTTTTGGACATGTCATTTGTAATTTTTAGGGTTCCGTTTTTTATACGGAACACTTGGTGAGAGTACAATGTGTTTTTCACATTATGTCGATTATCTCGTGAACCATTGATCCGATGAACTTAAGATTTGAGGTGCTTATAAAACTAACCTATCCACACAAGATAACGGGTTAAAAATAAATAAAGTTGTGTTCGTTTGTTTTACAGAGGTACGATGTAAAGCCTTTGAGAACATACATTTTTTTATCGAGACGAGTAGGGTATTATATGAAAGGGCTTCGCGTTTCAGCATTCCTTAAAAATGTATTTTGGAATTTTACACCTCACCATTTTTTGTATAATTTTGAAAAATGAGGTTTTCTCTATGTTTTATTGCCCCGATTAACTCTGACCCTACTTAATCGAAAATCTTGAAATATATTTGGAATGATAGAAAAATGTGTAGGTTTTTTTGAAAAATATAGAAAAGTGGCAGATACTCATAACTATATTTATTAAAGGGGTGGGAATGATAAGGGCTAAAAACATCATTTAGAACCAGGTCAAGTGCGGTGTCAGTTGAAAGAGCACTTGATTTTAGAAACATTGACATTTTTTTTAGAATGTTGCAATGCACAGTTTTTGAATTATTGTCAAAAAAGTGACACAAAAAGTTGGTCCCCTCCCTTGCATTTCGAGCTTAATTAACACAAACATTTGAAAAAATTCACAGAGACAGGAAGTTTGATAAACACTGAATTATAGCGAAGTCTCAAATAATTATTTTTTTGAACTTTTAAGGGATTGGGGTGGGGAAGGAAGAAGAAAACTTTTTCTACCCAAGCAAGTGGGGTGTCATTTGAGCACCAAATATAAGAACAATTGCAATTTTTTTTAGAATTTTGCGGTGCACATTTTTTGAGTTATTCTAAAAAATGTGCAAATTTCATGCCGTTCCCCCCATACGTTTCGACACTGATAGACAGAAAAAATTGAAAAAATTCACAGAGACAGGAAGTTTGCTATATTTTGAACGAAAATTATAGCGAACTCTCAAATAATTATATTTCTGTGTGTTTGGTGAAAGGGTGAAAGGGGGGTAAAAAAAACTTTTTTGACCCAGCGAGTGGGATGTCATTTGAAAGAGCACCAAATTTAAGAAACATTGCAATATTTTTTAGAATTTTGCGATAAACAGTTTTTTAGTTATTGTTAAAAAAGTTTTATTTTAAGTATATGTATACCACCACTACCCTAAGTTTTGACTCTGATTTATAGAAAAAATATTTTCAATTTAAACCATTTAAACTGGCTAAACTGGCTAAATCTTTCTTTAGTTAACATAAACAGCTATGGATAAGATTTAACCTTAATACCGCATTTACAGCGACATAGCAAATTAGTAGATGTAATTTAAATCAGTGCTATAAACATTTTTTATTTTAAGAGCTTGCAACTAATTTGTCATCTAGTTTTACTATCTAGTAAATAATTTTCAAATTAATATTGACGTAGTAAACACCATTGCAAATAAACAATTTTGATTTCTACACCGTTTCCTGTTCCTAAAAATTTTAAATTATCAAATTTCTTATCTCCGTCAAATATTTTTCAACAATCAGAGAAAGAACTTGAGGAATGGTCTAATTATCATATTTTTATTGCTTTTTTAAAAGTTTGACAGATGGCAATTTAAACTAAACTAAATTAAAATATGTTTATGAGATTAAAAGATTTATTTTGCAATCTACGCTGTAAACTCATATTAAATATGACAAGATGCAAATTAATATACTATCTTCTAGTTTGCTATGTCACTGTAAATGCGCTATAAGTAACAATTTTTGTGTCAGTTTTGATCAATGTATAGTAGAATTTTTTTGCCAGCGAACACGAAATTTGTTTGTTATGCGCATATTGTTTGCACATGCGCATATTGTTTGCACATTCAGTGTCTCGATTAAAATATTGAAAAAACTATTAGGGTCCCATTGAAATGGACAAAAAAAACACATAAAATAATAAATTACTATTGAAATTCAACCAATTATAATAGAAAACCAAAAACTAGTAAAAATATTAATGATTTTGTAGGCAATGTAACAAAATTTTGATAATTAAAAATAATTATAATAAAAATAACGACGCCTATCACAAAAAACAAATATCACAACAAACAAATGGTACGAACTAGAAGTAAAAATTTAACTAATATAATTGTTTTGAAAACAAATTTATCCCAAAATAAATAATACATATCTGTTTTACTTTTTGTCTCATCTTTTATCTCTTGCTGCGTCGTATCTGTCAAAAATTCGCGGGCAAAAAAATTCTACATAGATGTGATTGACATTTACTATTGACGTCTACGATTAAATATTTATTCTGTTATGCATCAATAGTCTGGCGATATAAAGACTTTACAACACAACTTTATGTCATTTATTTTTGTGTTCTTTTACATTCACGGAACCCTTGGCGAGCGAATTTTATTCGCACTTGTCCGATTTTTTTTGAGTGAAAACAATTACACCTATTCAATGTTAGAGTCTGTTATAATATAATTATTTTTCTGTTTTATATTATTTAGATGGTATTCTGCTATCAACTATGTATTTACAGGATTCTCCGTCCAACCAACAAAGCTTGAGATTCGTGATTCTCAAAACAGTTTGGCCATTATAGGTGAAACTTTTAAAAATGTTGAAGAGATATTACAAAAGTATTTGGATCAAAAATTACCAATTCAGCCTCTTTTATTAATTACTGGATCTAGAACTAAGCCAATACTAGTAAGTTTTGATAATGTACGGTATGAAGTTTATACATCATGGAAAGCAGTTGATGTGCGCTTCAAAATATTTTATTTATTCAACTTAAAATATCCGCAATCAGCAACCAATTTTGGAATTTTATCCAAAAGTATTTTTATACATTGAAAGGCGAAAAAGAAATAGCACATTATTCGATCAATTTGTTGATTGATTAGTTAAATTAAAATCAATAATATATATTATTAGTTTAACTATGTAAACTTATTTTTTAATTAATAATTAATAAAAAATATAGTAAAATATAATATATTTTACTATATTTTTTATTTTATATACGAACATAGTTTCCCTTTTTTTCTTTTAATTTTTGTCACATATAAATTTAAAAATACTTTAAAACAAAATTATGAATTATTTTAAAATTAAAACTGTGAAATATAAATACTTTAAAATTAAATGAAAATAATTGAAATATGTATATAAAATTGTTAATAAAAAATTTATGTTCTCTTTTATTTAAAAGTGTAAAATATAATTTCCATTATTAATTTAATAAGTTCCATTATTAATTTAATAACATCTAATTATTAATTATTATTATTATTAATTTTATTATTATTATTATTATTATTATTATTATTATTATTATTAATTTTAAAGCATCTTATTATTAATTTAATAAGAACCTTTTATTAATCTAATTAGATTGTATTATTAATCTGATAATATAATATTATTTTAAAAACAACTTTATTATTCTAATAATATATGTCATTTACCCAATGGATTCCTAATATGAATGTAATCCATTATGTTATTAATTCAATAAGAATTTTTATAAATATAAGAGTGATCGTTTTTAGATTAAAAATTTAAATTTTTTTTGTTAGTAAATATTACGAACAAATAATATTAGTTTAATAATGCCTGTAATTACGAAATTAGTGAAAATAATCACAAGTTGTGATTAGCTGTATAATAATCACCAAATTATTAATCTAATGGCTATTTTGCTAGTTTTTAACAACAGAATTCTCTGAGTGTACTATCAGTTCCCAAGATTCAATCTGGAACAGGAGAAGCTCAGGCTACAGCTGTCTTTGAAGCCATTCAAGAATGGGGCATAGAAAACAATATTCGAGCAATGTGCTTTGACACTACAAGCTCAAACACAGGTCATAATTCTGGTGCCTGTGTTCTTCTGGAACAGTAGCTGAAAAAAGAGATGTTATCCCTTGCTTGCAGACCTCATATTATGGAGCTAATAATTAGTAAAGTGTTTGAAGTCTGTATGGGAGCTACATCTTCCCCTGAAGTTGCCCTTTTTAAACGATTTCAAGTATATTGGGGAATGATTGACCCCAAAAATTATGAATCCGGTGTTTCATGTGATGTTGTGGTGAAACAAGTAAAAGATATAAGGGAAGAGAGAATTGTTTATGCGAAGAAACACCTGGAACAAAGAGAACCTAAACTAAGGGGGGATTACAAAGAATTCTTAGAACTTGTGATTATCTTTCTTGGGGCTGTTCCAGCAAGAGGAGTTAGATTTATGTCGCCGGGAGCAATGCACCATGCCCGCTGGATGTCTAAAGTCCTATATTGTCTAAAGATCTGGATGTTCAAGTCTCAATTTAAACTGACTTCAAAAGAAGAAGCGGGTCTACGTAATGTGTGCGTTTTCGCAGTCCGTGTGTACTTGAAAGCGTGGATATCTGCACCTCAATCTACTTCTGCTCCTTACAATGATCTATTGTTACTAAAGTCGCTACTTGATTATTCAGCAATTCATTCAGCCATTTCCAAGGCGACATCGCTTAAATTTTCTAACCATTTGTGGTATTTGTCACAAGAACTAGTTGGTTTAGCTTTGTTTGATAGTAGTGTCAGTGTATCAACCAAGCGAAAGATGGTGAATGCTATGCAGAAGGATTTGAATGTATAGAAACAAACTGAAAATTACTCCAAACGAATCAGTGTTGCTCTGGATTCATTCAAGACTAAAAACTTGAAAGATTTTGTTTCGGCCAAATCAATGATATTGTTTGAATTGCTGGAACTTCCCGTTGGATATCTTGGGGTTGATCCAGATGTTTGGGAGTTAAGAGAGGACTATATCAAGCAAAAGAAATACTACGCTCTTTGCAAGTAGTAAATGATCATGCCGAACGTTCAGTCGCTCTTATTCAGGAGTATAGTGGACTTATAACCCATGACGAAACTCAGCTACAATTCCTTCTGCAGGTTGTTGAAGAACATCGTAAAATGTACCCCGATAGCAGAAAAAATACTGTGTCTCGGCCTATATAAAATCATTGCATTCAATATGAACTATAAAACAGATAATATGTAACATAAATTAAGTAAATTGATTAAATTTAAAACATTTCATAATTTTTAAATACACATGTAAAATACAGCAAATATTCTTATTTTTCTCTAATTTTTGTAACTTTGAGTCGATTGAGCTACCTCTAAATACTAAAATATTTTGCTAAAACTTGTTGAATAGTGTTTTTTTACTAAAAGGAACAAAATTGGAGGGTGGGACTTCCAAGAACAAAAATTTTTTTTTTTTAGGTCTTTTAAGCTCCACCCTACTATCTATTCAAAACAAACTGCTTCTGTATCGTCAAATACTGAAACCAGTGTGGACGTAACGTATGGTATCCAGCTATGGGGCTGTACTAAGAAAACGAACGCGAAAATCATCCAGTTGTTCCAAAACAAAGTGCTGCGTTGCATTGTTAATGCCCCATGGTACATAAAAAACGAAGACATCCATAGGTACCTAAAAATAGAGTTCGTGAAGAATGAAATAAAAAAATATGCAATTAAACACACCACGCGTATTCGCGTACATGAAAATATTGAAATACGCCAGCTAATGAATGTGCCCGTTGCTGACAGAAGGCTTAAAAGAACCAAGCCACTAGATTTGATTTTATAATCAAAAGCATACTTAATAAAATTATGTAAATGGGACTAACCAATGGGTTACACCCCAAAAAATGTGCTATAAATATGAAATGTAAATTACTAGATGAGCGTAGTTCAGTTGTTCTTTATATTAATAAAAAAAAATAGATATTAACACGATGGTTGAATTAATAAATCTATTACAAATGAGAAACAACATGTCGCAACCAAACAAATACTACTGACTGTAGTATAATCGACACGTTTGATTTGACTCTAGTAAATGAAAAGTTGTATACAATATCTGTTGTTTTTCCCAGTAAGTTCAGTTATTTCAGTCAAATCGAACGCACCTAATTTGATATTCTTTATATAGGAGCAATTTCACGAAGATTCAACATCGTTTTGACTTGACCCCTTTTAATTTTGATTATTTTTTGTTTATAGAAAGTCTTTGATAAATAAAAAATACAAGTTCTCTTAGAATTTTTTTTTTCGACCAGGGGTCTTCACAGGGTGCCCCTCAATTTTTTGTTATTTTGTGATGTGAGTGCATTTTGACGAGCGATTGTAGAAAAACTACTCAATTGATTTTCATAAATGATATGTCGTTGAATAGGTATTAGAACAACGTTTTTAAAAATGTACACTGTTAATTTTTTGAAATAATTTTTAACGGTGTAACATAAGAAAAAAACGGTGTAATTGAAAAAAAGATGGCATAGCCTTTTTTTTTTTTCTTTTTAACTAAATTGAAGCTTATTTTATATCTAAGTACTTGTGAAAGTTTGGCACTTGCATTATTTTTTGTTTTAAAGATAAAATTCGTTGTGCATATGACTGTCGGGAATCAGTTTTTTTCGTTACCTATTTTTTTTAATACCTATTCAACGACATATCATTTATGAAAATCGATTCAGTAGTTTTTCTACAATCGCTCGTCAAAATGCACTCACATCACAAAATAACAACAAATTGAGGGGCACCCTGTGAAGACCCCTGGTCGAAAATAAAATTCTAAGAGAACTTGTATTTTTTATTTATGAAAGACTATCCATAAACAAAAAATAATCAAAATTAAAAGGGGTCAAGTCAAAATTTCCCAAAAATTTGCTGAACTTGCGTGAAATTGCTCATATGTACTTTATAAACACAGTCACTGCATCTCTATATTGACTGTGACAACCACTTTTAATTTTTTTAAAAAACTGATACGGAAAATTATTTATCTAACAAAACTGCTAGTTATCTAAATATGTAAATCTAATTTTGGCATCTGTGTTAACTTGTATAAAAAAATATAAACATTTATTTCCTTATTACAATTTGAAAGCAAATATAATTATTCATAAAAGATATAACGTTTGAATATAACTTCTGTTTCTTTGAAAAATCGTGTTGTGTCAATGCAAAATTTAATTTATTTTTTAGTTTTTAGTTCGTTTTCAAAAAAGAGTGTTTTTTAAATTTTTTTTTTTAAATCCATATTGACATACCTATTTTTCTTTTCACTTTATGGTAATAGTTTAATACTATTATGTGTCTCATAAATGATTTTTTAATATGCGTAATGGTATAATGCGGTGGTAACTATAGATAACTAAAATGAGTCGTTAGAAAGGGCTACGAAAGTTTTCTGTTAGCAAAACTTGTTTTGTTTAGTTATGGACTAATTCATGTTTTGCAGACCTTGAAAAATTTCAGTTATCCGTGTTTTCTTTATGAATTATGATAGCACGACTTCTATTATTGAATACCGAAGTTTTTGCTTTAAAATAGTCAAAAGAATGGAATGTTCAAAAAATCATATCTTAAAACAACTATAACGAACATATTTTTTTTATTATTTTATTGGTTTCAGGAATAATCAAACTTACAAAAAAAATAAAAAATCTGATAATTGTTGTTGTCGAAAGTGGTGAAAAATCATATTTTCCGAAAAAGCCTTATTTTCGCAAAGAAACTAACAATATAAAATTCTAAAAATATACATTTTTAAAATAACCGTGAAATCTCTTTTATTTAAGCCTAAATTTATTAAGATCGGTTGATTAGTATTTGAGTAAGAGGTTTTTAAAAATTTTCATTTTTTGGAAAACCTTAAAACGTCAAACGTCCCTGTCAAAAGGTAGAGCGCTGCAAAAAAAACAAAAATCATTTTTCATATTTTTTTAATATAGAGAACATTCATACAAATCGAAGGGGGTGAGGACTGAGGACAGACTTCGGTAGGTTTCGTGTGGAATCGCTATATATATATATATATATATATATATATATATATATATATATATATATATATATATATATATATATATATATATATATATTATATTAATTTATTTGTTTAAGCTGAAGTTTTTATAGTCGAATTGTAAGTTTTTTAAAATAAAACAATTATTTTTATTTTCAAAAATTACCTATATTTCGATTTGTTAATAACAATCATCGTCAGGGTAAGTTTTAATAATATCAAATGTTAAATTAATTTACTCAAACAAAACACTATCAAAAATTATTTTATCAAAGCTTTTAAAAATCAATAAACAATGAAAAAAAAAAAAAAAATTTTTTTTTTTTTCATTGTTTATTGATTTTTAAAAGCTTTGATAAAATAATTTTTGATAGTTTTTTGTTTGAGTAAATTAATTTAACATTTGATATTATTAAAACTTACCCTGACGATGATTGTTATTAACAAATCGAAATATAGGTAATTTTTGAAAATAAAAATAATTGTTTTATTTTAAAAAACTTACAATTCGACTATAAAAACTTCAGCTTAAACAAATAAATTAATATAATAATTTTGAGAGTCGAATAGATATTAAATATTGATTATTTAATCATAAAATTGAAATATATATATATATATATATATATATATATATATATATATATATATATATATATATATATATATATATATATATATATATATATATATATATATATATATATATATATATATATATATATATATATATATATATATATATATATATATATATATATATATATATATATATATTGATAAACTTTCTTTTCTTCGTAAAAAAAATCTTTGAAAACGACATCAGCAGATTTATTGTACATCAAATTAAAAAGACAGGAAAGTTTTTTTAATTTAGAAACACATCCTTATATTAAAACCACATACATTATATTAAAAAAATTCAAAATATTTTAAATATAATAATAACTTTCAAAAACTACACACCCCGACATAAACCAACTCCCATAATTTTACATTTAATATCAACAGCGATTTAGTCTCATAAGCATTATTATCAGCAAATCAAAATCGTGCTAGATGAAGAACAAACTGCATATTTGATCCCTACCAAATATGTTTCATTTTATCAATCTTATCTCTTCTATTCGCACCTCTTACAACTATTTTTATATTTTTTTTTTACTATGCTTTATATTGTTAATGTCCAACTGTCCACTAACTGTCATCATCATCATAGTAGTTTATTTAACTTTATTTTATTTATTTTTCTTCTTTCGATCATCATTTTTCTTTAAGATTTTACTGTGATCGTTTGTTTCAGTTTGCTTGTTCTTAGCCGTTACGATAAAAACAATCGTATTTTTTTAAATATAAATGTTTTGTGTAATAAATTTTACTTGAAAAATATGGAAGTAAATTATAACATAAGTGCACTAAAAAACAACAATTTAGAATTTTTACTAAATAAAAAACCAACAGATTTTAGTATTGATAATATTTTAGGTAAAACAAAAAATAAGTGTGTTGATAATAAAAAACGTAATGTTATATGTAATAAATCACCCACAACAAGGCCGTTTACTAAAATTGTAACAAATCCATGGAAAACGTGGACACCTTTACTTTATCATCCTGAATTTTACAATTATAATTACCATCAGCAAAAAGGCTATTTATTACAACAAAATTTATTTTATTTGAAAGAAGAAAATGAAATTGATTATAATAATAAAAAAAACGATCAAAATAATATACAATATAGTAATAATAGTTATACAATTGATAATCTTTTAAATAATAATAACAAAAATGGTGACTTTAAACATAAATTAAATTTTGATTATTTTTTTGGTGACACTAAAAATGAAAATCATATAAATTTAAAAACAAAAAAATTTATCAAAGAGGATATAATTAATGAGTTAATACATTCGTGTAAGATATGTGATAAAGTTTTTGGATGTTCTATTACATTAGAGGTAAATATAAGTTTACATATATTATTCAAAAATTTACTCAAAAACAAAATTTTTCGTAAATTAATAGAAAATGAGGTGGAAAAATGGTAAATTGTGTATGTTTAAAATCAAATGAAATTAAATTGAACAAGTTTAGTTTTCGATTCAATCATGGAAATTCAACCATCAGTAAAAATCATTTCGATTAAACTCTTTCAAAATAATGAAGAAAATGAACCTTTTTGAGAAAAATAAATCAGTTTTTAATTTATCTCTTTCAATCCTTCCGATTCAACCCACAATGCTTTGAATGCTTTGAACAACATTTTTATTTGTGCTATCAGCGTAAAAGGGTTAAATTAGAACAGAAATCACCTAATCGGTAATATGCCAAAATTAAAATAAAAATTTGCAATCATTCTTAATAACATTTCATATGACACACTCGTTCTGTTAAAGAGATTTTTCATTTTTCATTTTCCATGTGAAGAAGGACATAAAGAGTTTACAGAAACGCAAACAAACAATTTCAAAGAGATGGCTTTAGTTTTCATTGTTGTCTTAGGTCGCTAAAGTTCCATGCATTAGATTTGAATGTTCCCAATTTTTAGGAGATAAAAATTAAGAAAAAAATTGCAATATCTTTTAAAATAATCAAACTTTCATATGACACCTTAATGCTGTCAAAAATGGCGGGTCTTACAGTATCCTTCTTTAAAAAACTTTCATTCAGAACTGTTTGCGCACTGTTTTATATCTTAAAAATAAAAGTTCGTTGAAATCTCATATGTGTGAAGGGTTTTTGGTTTAAATTTTGTAGAAGCCAATTGGTGCAATTGTTTTTAGTTATGGGCCGATACGCATAAATAAAATGTTCTTTGTTATGTGGTTTTCGATTGGTAAAATTAGATTTGATCGAAAAAGATCTAAACTTTGGTGACCAAATGAACATGAAATCAGCTGTTTTTAGGTAGATTTCATATAAAAATCTACGATTGCAATGGGCTTCATCTCGGAATTTCAGAAAAATTTTTGTGCCAAACGACTATATATGATAAGCGGAGACGAAAAAACAAAAAACAATTTATTTATATGTATATATATATATATATATATATATATATATATATATATATATATATATATATATATATATATATATATATGTATATATATATATATATATATATATATATATATATATATATATATATATATATATATATATATATATATATAAATATATATAAATATATATATATATATATATATATATATATATATATATATATATATATATATATATATATATATATATATATATATATATATATATATATATATATATATATATATATATATATATATATATATATATATATATATATATATAAACGATATGAGATATAACGAAAACGACCGGCACTCTACGGTCGCTTTTGTTGAGGTTACATGTACTTACATGCAATTTTCTGTACATGTGTGTTCTATTAATATCTCGAACGAGTTCGTGAATCAGCAAAATCCAACACGTGGTCAAGGAACTAGAACCTTTTTTCTAAAAAAATTGATTTTTAAAATCGTTATAACGGCCGTATGGATACTAATATTTTAAAAAAATTAACAAATTTAGAATTTTTGGAATCTTTTTTATCAATTTGATTTAAAAATAGACCTCTGCAGTTAGAGGTTCCTGAGTGAGCGGCTCCAACAAAAAATCTTGCAAAAAAAAATTTTTTTTCAAACAACCGACACTCTCACGGTCGCTTTTGTAAAGCCAGATCAAAATACCTTTTCTAAAAATGTGCGTTTTAATAATATCTTGGACAAGTTCGTAAATCAGCCAAATCCGACCCATGGTTAAGAAACTAGAAGCTTTATACTAGAAAAAAACTCTGTTTTTTAGATCCGTTATAACGGCCGTTTAGATTCTAATATGTTTAAAAACTTTATAAATTTAAAATCTTTAAAACCTTTCTAATCAGTTTCATTAAAAAAAAAGACCTCTGCAGTTGGAGGTTTCTGAGTGAGCGGCTCCAACAAAAAAGCTTGTACACAAAATGCGTTTGAATCAACCGGCACTCTCACGGTCGCATTTGTGGAGCCAGATCAAAAAACCTTCCGTAAACATGTGTGTTTTATTAATATCTTGGACAAGTTCGTAAATCAGAAAAATCTGACACATGGTTAAATAACTAGAGGCTTTATACTAGAAAAAAATTCGTTTTTTTAATCCGTTTTCACTGCCATTTGGATACTAATATTTTTAAAAACTTCATAAATTTAGAATCTATGGAAACATTTTAATTCGTTTTTTATAAATATAAACCTCTGCAGTTAGAGGTTTTTGACTTGTCAGCTTCAACAAAAAAGTTTGCAACAATCCATAACTACAATTTCCAAAAACCTTATAACAGTCAATGAAAAAAACATAAAAAGGTTTGAATAGAAGAAATTAATTTTCTTTCTTAGAAATAAACTATTTTGATATTTTGCAGTAATTGGACGACAATTCGTCACTGTTATGCCAGAGTCACGAATGTGCAAATTTGTAGTTTTGAGATAATTGCATTTTAAAGTTATAATTGCATTTTATAAAAAATTATATTCACACTTTAATGATTTTAGACGTTCATGTTTGACCATGAAACACTTTTCATATCATATTCGTGTATCTGGCACTGAATTTCACGACAAAAATAAGCCATATTATCATATTAGTGAAAAACTTGAAATTTTGTACATTCGTGACTCTGGCATAACAGTGACTATATGATATAGCGTAGGTTTGTGTCATAAATTGTCACACACATCTTCTGTAGTAGATTTGATATTTGTTTGTTGCAAAATTGGATAGATATAGTTTTGCTTATATGTAGCTAATTTTCTTTTAAAAATTTGTTCGATATCTGTTTTAAATTAGTTTGTGTTGTTTAAACTTATCTGATACATCAGATTCTACTGGCACACAAAACTGTCTTATCTCGAAATCTACCTATTTCTAGCGGATATACGTGCCGCTTGGACTTTTAATATTATTGTTGTGTAAAAAAATGACATTTGCGACATGTGCTTTGATAATAGTAAACTACTTTTTTTACACTTCACGCACGTTACACACTTTTATTTAATTTAGAATTATTTATTTAATTTAATTTACAATTAATAAACTCATCTAAAATTTGAAATCTCATATTAAAGAATACAAATATATGACACATTTCACTTTAATTGGTATTAGTGAAGGGGACTTGATCTGAGGGGTAAATCTAGCTAAAATCTCAGATTTGAATAACAGATTTTAGATCAAAAATAAATAAACCTTTTTTTGATCTGACGTTACCAATGAAACGAAAATTTGCTGTCAGATAAAAAAAAATCAATTTTTTTTTTATCTGACATGCGAATCAAAAATCACATTAATAAACTAAAATTCTGGATAGAAATATATTTGAAAACGTACACAAAACATGGATGCGTTGTTGTAAATATAAAAGATATAATGAACTAACATAACCACATAAAATCAATTTGGCTTCAATCAATAACTTCTATAATCTCTAACTATCTTCCACCTGTTCCTAATAACTGTCGTGTTGTATCTGCCATCTGGTATGTAATTCATGTTCTCTAGTGTTGCCATATATAATACCCCAAGTATTATTACATCTCCTGCGTTTTAAAAGTATTAAAGTTGATAGTCTTCAAAACGTTTGCGTAGCTTGGGTAGCGACGAGCGGTTCTCTAAAATGTACTTTTTATCAGAGATGGAAACCAAAAATTTTTTTCAGTTGGTTCGGTTTTGGTTTAACAAAAAATTTTCATTATGGTTTTTGGTTTGGTTTCGGTTTCTTGATATTTCAAAACTTGGTTTTGGTTTAAAGACTGTAATATTTTTTGGTTTTGGTCTGGGTTTGGTTAGGCTTTGGTTCAGTTTCAGAAATTAGATTTGCATTTTTATTCTTAATTAATTCTCGATATTCAAATAAAAACAGCTTTATTCTTCTAATAAGACGCATTCAAGAGACCGTGGTGGGCACACTTGTCTTATAACACGTAGGCAATGGATTCTAATTCAGTTCCGACTATCGATAAACCTCGATCCTACAGATACACTTGGTGTAGTTTCAAAAAGAACTGAGAAGATTTTTTCAATTTATGTAGGCAATAGAACAACTTTTTGACTATATAAAACCGAACCGTAAGCCAAACAGAAAAACATTGGTTTACAGTTTGGTTCAACTATTATTTAAAAAACTGGTTTGGTTTTGGTTTGGTTCATTCAAATCATTTTGAAAATGGTTTGATTTGGTTTTGGTTTGGGTTCGGCAAAATTTCGTTGGTTCAGTGGTTTTGGTTTGGTTCAAACGAACCGGTTTCCGTCTCTGCTTTTTATATTGTTTGTTGTTAATGGCACTGGTTTTGTGACTGAAACGGTTGTTTCACCATCATTTAAATTCGGTTAAAGTTGGTTTGTATTTTGTTCTTGACTGGTGGCATTTTCATTTGGTGTGATCACGTTCGTATCAGGTAATACTTCTGTACTGGATCGCTGAGGAATTATCGTCGCTTTAATAATGAAACAACGTATGCTATTTATACGTTGTTTTTATATAATAGGTGCGCTCCATTCCCCATAAGGGTATCTTTGAATTGACGTTTTTACATTTTCGAATTATTTTATGACTGGGGGTAAAAATTAATAAATTATAAATTAACGTCCATGCAAATGCATGCGCACATCAAACTTTAAACTCAAATATCTCGAAACTATACTTTTGCGTATACGTCATTTCATTATTAAAGCGACGTTATGTTGACTCTATCTCTACGATATGTTTATTCTATTATTTATTCTTTCAATCACTTTTGCATCTGTCCAAGGACTCTTCTTGCCTTTTAGCTTGACAAATATTGGCTCACCTATTTCAAGTTGTCTGTCTTTTCTTGAAGATCCATCAAAATAATATTTTGACCGTTCTTTATTTTCGATAATACGCTGACTAACATTACTTTGTATTTATGGCATAAGTTGATTATTTGTATAAGGAATACTACATCTTGTTCTTCATAAATAAGTTGCTGTACTGGACCACTGTTCATTTTATTTGAAGTTTTTCGTCATGTCAATAATTCCTTATATAAATCTTCATCAGTTGAGTTTGTTCTTTTCATGATATTTTTAATTGTTTTCATTTCACCGTAGCTTCTAATTTGCCATTTCGTTGAGAATGATATGGGGATGTTGTTGAAATTTTAAATTCCCAATAAATTGACATCTTGATCAAAAATTTGTCGGATTATCCGATATTACCGTTTGTGGTATTCCATGTCGAGCAAATTCTATTTTGCAGCATTTAATTTTAATAACTTCACGCGTTGGTAAATTTGAGATCTCATCTACTTCGAAGAAATCAGAGTAATGGTCCACTGTAAGAAGATATTTAACTTTTCGTGAATCGCCATTACTTTTTGTACTATTAATTTCGTTTACATCCATGCACCCTATTTCAAATAGCAAATTTGGAATTTTAGTTGATATCATCGGTAGTTTAGGTTTATTAGCTAAATGTTGCTTGCAGGATGTTTACTTATCTATTTCTTCTTTTAATTGATCAGTTATTCCGGGCCAGAACATAGAGTATCTTCCTAGCTTTAGACTCATCCCAATTTCAAGTTCTAATTTTATAAATATCTTCCATTTTCAAATGTTCGTTCTCTTTTAAATGTAATCTGGAAAATAAATCAGCAATATACATTTACCATATGTACCAGGAACGAATTCGATTTTGTAATTATACCTTTGTAAGTCTAAGAACATCCTTGAAGTATTTTAGGTGCTGATAAAAGAGATTTTTCGTATATTGTTTGAAGCGGTTTATGATCGCTTTGAACTACAAATAATTTGCTAATAATGTATTGTTCAAATCTCATACATCCAAACAAAGTTGCTATAGCCTCCTTCTCGATTTGGGCATAATTGCGTTCAGCTAGTTAGAGTTCGGGATGCAAATGATACAGGCCTTCCATCTTGAAGCAATACGGCACCAAGTCCTGTACTTGAACTGTCACATTGCATGACAATTTCCTTATCCAAATAAAAATATTGTAAAACAGGCGCTACGAGTTGTTTTAGTTTAACGAAACATTGTTGATATTGTGCTTTGCATACAAAATCATCATTTTTGCCGTTTTCCTAATTTTCTTCACAAAAACCAGATAACGTTAGTAAAAATTTCGTTAAATATGTAATCATACCAAGGAATATTTCCACTTGCTTGAAACTAGTAGGTTCGAGCAACGTCGTGATTCCATCGATCTTTGTCGGATCAGGTTTAACACATTCACTCGTTAAAAGTTGTCCAAAAAATTTGATTTCATTTATATAGTCGTAACTTGTTTTTATTTAACTTCAAATTTGATTCTCCCAGCTTCTCAAATAATATTTTAAGTTTGAGATTATGATCTTTCATAGCTTCCTCGTAACTTTCATCACAGCCATATATTAAGATATCATCACAGATGCAATCGTCGGAAAGAGTCAAGATCTTCGACGATCACATGTTGCATTTTTCGATAGTGTTCTGGAGCTGAAGAAATGCCAAATGGAACACGATTCCATTTAAACCTTCCAAAATGTGTCCAAGATGTCGTTAAATAGCTGCATTCTTCATTTAATGAAATTTGCCAAAAACCTTTTGGGTTAAAGTAGCACCACCTAATGGCGTTACTATTTTATCTCCAAATCCTCTAATCTGCGTAATTGTTTTCTTAAGAGTTGGATTTTTATTGCTAATAAGTGCACATAAATTTTGTAACCCAATAACATTGCAGGTTGTTGCTGTATCCTGTTGACAGCCGGATAGCGGTTGACACTTAATATGTGCTATATCATCATCATTGATATAAGAATCCAAAATTACTATTAAAACTTTATCATTTTCATAGTCGTATATTGAAAATACGATCTCACTGTCATCACTTTAAGACAATTTTCATTATCGTTGATTGATTTCACTGTTTTTTCTTTATTTTTTGCTTTAAAACAAAC
Source organism: Diogma glabrata (assembly GCA_963693315.1). Taxonomy (NCBI): domain Eukaryota; kingdom Metazoa; phylum Arthropoda; class Insecta; order Diptera; family Cylindrotomidae; genus Diogma; species Diogma glabrata. Next base: position 110,626,283 of record OY856186.1, read on the forward strand.
TTCAGCAAAATGATTGTATTTTCTGCATATCTTACATTTCTTGCCGTACGCTGGACACTTTTTCATACCATCGTCTCGTTTACCTGCACAATATATGCATAAATCTTTGTCGTTTTCTTTGGATTCCAAATCAGATTCCGAATAACTTTTAGATTTGTGGTCACTGCCTTTGACTTTTGATCTTGATTGCCTAGAATTATTGGCACGAATTTTACTTACATGATTGGTATTTGAATTGTTATACTTATCTTTTTCGATTGAAAGTTGCTTTAGCTGTTTCTGCGTTAATCAATTCAGATACCTTAATTTTATTTATAGCCTCTTGTAAGGTTATGTTTTTGTCGTCGTATAATTTTTCTCGTAGCTTGACGTTTACAATTGAAATGCACAATTTATCTAACAAAAATTCATCTGACAGATCTTTTCCGCAATTTTCTGCATCGCACTTGAATTGACACATTTTCACTATAGTTTTTAATCGATTTACATATTGATCAATTGTCTCGTTCGGTTCTTGCGTGGTCATATTGAACATAGCTCGTTCATAACGCTTGTTACATTCCGGAACTAAATATTTTTCTATTGCTAATATCACTGTATTTGCACTAACCTTATTGCTGTTGTTAATGGAAAGTTTTGATAATGCTTAAAACAATCCTCCCCAATCGCTAAAAGTAAATAGGAATTTTTTCGGCATCGGTTTTGTTGTTAACACCGCTCTCTCTCTCTCTCTCTCTCTCTCTCTCTCTGGCGATTACATCCCATGCAGGGATTTTGCCGTCTGTGCAATCAGCTTCCACTCATCTCGTTCCATGACCAGTTGACCCCAGTTTCGACATCCTATATCACAAAGGTCTTGGATGATGTCATCATGCCAGCGTTGTCTTGGTCTTCCTCTCTGACAAACACCAGCTGGTTGTTGTTGGGACGCTTTTTTATCATTCTATCTAATAGAGCCCTTTCTACATGACCAAACCATCTAATCCGGTTGGATTTAATGAATCCGATTACATCGCAGCCTTCAAGAAACTGTCTGATTTCATGATTCATTCGGATTCTATACTGGTTTTCAGCAACTTTACATTGACCATAAATTGTTCGTATGACCTTCCTCTCGAATGTTGACAGAATTCTACAATCGGAGGAAGTCAGTGTCCAGCTTTCACTTTCAAATGTAAGCACAGGTCGGATTAACGCTTTGTAAAGTAAGAGTTTGCACGACTGCAAAAGGTGTTTTGATCGCAAAAGTTTTGAGTATGCATAGAAAACTCTGTATGCGGCAGAGACATGGGCTTTGATATCTGCCTGAATGTTATTTGACGATGTTATTACAGACCCAAGGTATTTGAAGTTTTCTACGCCTTCCACTTCATAGTCGCCAGTATTCAGATATCCGGGAGATATGTTCTGGATGTTGTTATAAAAGTTTAGTATTGTATTGCCGATGTTTGATGCATAATCCAAGTCGTTTAGCATTTCTTTCAAACTGAGAGAGAATATCCTTAATATCGCTTGATCTACGTCCGAGAAGCACAATATCATCTGCATAGCCAAGAATTTGACTAGATTTGTTAAATATGCAGTTTTATGTCTCAATTCGGCTTTTTCCTATCGCGTACTCAAGCGCCAAATTAAATAGTACGGGTGCGAGTACATCACCTTGTCGAACACCTGATGTTATATCAAAAGAGTCAGCAACTGACACTTCGATTACTATTCTACAGCTTGATCCCGATGTTGTGAGTTTGCACAGAGAAGCCAGTTTCGCTGGGATACCAAGGCATATTTTTTTTTTTAATAAAATGTGTTGTGTAGTAGGGATTACAATATGTGTCACAATAACACATAAAAACCTTTTAAGACCAAAGTCCCACAACAACATACGTTCCAAGATGTTGATGGACGTAAATCTTTTTTTTTGTTTTTTTATATTTTTGGTCAAAGAATGGATAACTAAACAAAAAATCCTATCACTGACAAAATATGACATAGGCCAATATTTTATGATAGAATAGAGAAAATAAAAGTAAATTAAAAAGAAAATAGCAAATTTTTACAAAAATTTGCTGAAACAAAACAAAAATGTAGTTGCCAATAATCCAGCCGGTTGCATATTCCTTGATCCTGTGACGCACTGTCTTTCTTGAAGATTAAAGCCCACACATAGTTATATGAAGGCTCGTTTCCTAAAGGAAGCAATAGCGTCTCTTCATCAAGGATTATTTCACAGCAAAGATTGAGGGTGCTACCGTTGACTGAATACAGTTCATCCGCCACCACCCCTAAGATGTCACCTTGGCTAGTGATATCTCACTGCTGTTGCCAGTGGTATGTGATATCTCACGTTAACTCGTATGTCAATAGCAGGGACTGGAGTACGCGGGGTTGTCACACCCGTAGATCAAAAATAAAAAATTTCAAAACAATAAAAACTGATCCGTCCATGCGGAGGATGCGTAATATGAGTGCGGACTAAAGGTTGTCGCGGATGATGCTATCTAATGCTTGCTTAAAATCAACGTAGAGCTGGTGAATGCTGATGTTGTACTCCCAACATTTTTCCAGAATCATCCTTAAGGTAAAACATTGATCTGTGGTTGCCAGTTGGAACGAAAACCACAGTGATAGTCACCGATGATAGATTCGGCGAACGGGATGAGTCGAGCAAGTACAACATTAGCTAGTATTCTATATGCAGTATTCAACAGGGCGATGCCACGATATTTCGCACACTTTAAGCGGTCACTTTTCTTATGTAGTGGAACAATGAGAGCTGTTTTCCATTCAGCAGGTAGTTCTTCTTGGTCTCAGATTGCAAGAATTAGATCGTTTATACGTGAGGCCAGATCTGCTCCTCCATTTTAAATAGTTGTGCAGGGATTCCATCGATACCTGGTGATTTACCATTTCTTAATATTTTTATGGCAGCTTCCTCTTCTTCTATTGTTGGGTAAGGGACAAAAATCTCCTCACTTGACGGAGCAATTGCTCGAATAGGATGAACTTCATTCGTCCTATTCAGTAGATTTTGAAATTGGGATCGCCATACCGCCAGCACATCACGTTCATTTGTTGTAAGCTCGTTGTTTCCATTTTTGCTGGCTGTAGTTCTTGGGTGGAAATCTTTTGTCAGATTCCGGAAATTGGCAAAGCATTCTTTCGAATTTCCATTAGCTGATGTTTTCGACACAACTCTTCAGGTGTGCGTGTTTCTTTTTCCGTAGGAGTTTTGCTGCGGCTTTTCTGGCGCATAGATAATCAGTTCGGGCGCTTCGGATGTTCCTTGTTAACCATTTTTCTCGCAGTTTTTGTTTGTGCTCAACACTTTCGCGGCACTCGTCATCAAACCATTCACCGTTAACACCGTTAGCAATCACAGAATTATGCCATGTAGCTTTAAAATACTCGATATTTGCTGATATATCGCCAGTAAAAACTCAATGGGTTTCGGCAATGGAATATTTGCATTCACATTTTGTTATTCTATTTTCCTTTTGATTTTGTTTCTGTAATTGCTTTGTAAGTTCTGCTAATTTTTTTTCTAAATTACAAATTTTTTCTTCTGTCGCGATTTTGTCAGATATTTTTTTTCACCATGTTATAGAATGTCTTTTAACATTCTACGAATAAAAACTACGCCCAATATTGTATTTATTTAATATAACATATTTCAGGATCAAAATATTCTCATGATTCATGAACTTATTTATCTTACGATCGGCCATGTTGTGCTGTCATGTTGTATCTGCCATCTGGCATATTCTAATTCTAATTCATGTTCTCTAGTGTTGCCATATCCCAAGTATTATAAGTTATAACATTTTATAAACAAAAATAATTCGCATTATTAGTTTGCCAAAAAACTCGGCTTTAAAAGATATAAAAAGGATTATTTTGGCACACTTGACGATATTTTGGCATCACATACAGTGATCGTATTCGGTCGTTCATACAGCTGAAAACCATAAAGATGAAATAGCATTCAAATTTACAACTTCTCAAACCAAACCAAACGATTTTTAAGTTAACAAACGAAGATTTTTTTAACATTGGCTCGCCGCTTTAGCAAACAAATATTGAAAAACAACCATCTTTTACATGGTTCTATGATAAAATATCACACGAAAAAATCCCACACGAAAGAATATCACGTTGAAAATATCACAGCGAAAAAATCACACTATACGAAAATATCACATCACGAAAATATCACTTCTCGAAAATATCACATCCTAAAATCACACGCGAAAAAATATCACATCCTAAAATCCCACGCGAAAAAATATCACATTCTAAAATCACACGCGAAAAAATATCACATCCTAAAATCACAAGCGTAAAAATATCATATCCTAAAATTACACGCGAAAAAATATTATGGAAAAAATTTTATTGTAAAAAAATCACAGAAGTAATATTTCTATTTTTGAGTTTTGCAGAAATGCGTAGTTTCGATCACTAGTTTTGGAGATATCACTACGGCAGAAGAATAGCAAATATTTTTACATATTACAGTCGTGGTCGAATAATCGAAATGTTAAGAAGAATTGCTCATGTATGGTGCATATAAGAAATCAAAAAAATAATATAAATACATAATTGTGAAAAAATGCAATCAATTTATTTTAGGATTCCTTTAATACTGCGTGTCTGTCTGTTACCGTTCGCTATCTTGTAAACTATAAATCTTTTCGATCTAAAATTTGAGATGAGTATTGCTTAAATCATTTGGGATCCAAAATAAATAAAGTGGGAATCATATGTTTGATAGGGCTATGGCGTGAAATCGTTCAAAACGTTTTTACTAAGTCAAATACGGTTTCATATGAAAGATTGTGTCTCAAATCTCAATGGTCGTTACAATTGTTAGCATAGAATTCGTTTAAATATATTTCATATTATATACCGACACCGGTACTATATATTACACCGGCATTATATATTAACTTTTTTCCATTTTTTTTCAAAAACAAAAGTTGCTTCACACAAAATGCTATAACTCACGAATAAATAGTCAGATTGCTGTCAAATTTATACACGTATCGTTTGAAGGTTAGTACTAAATAAAAATCATATGGAAAAAATTCTAGTAACGCCATCTATGTGTCATCCTACGGACTTATTGAATGACCTAGTATATACCGGTACCGACCGGTATATACTATATGCCGACTTCTCTTTTTTTACAATAATATAAAATACAATGTTTTCCATAATATGTTTTCGCGTGTGATTTTAGGATGTGATATTTTTACGCCTGTGATTTTAGGATGCGCTTTTTTTCGCGTGCGATTTTAAGTTAGTTTTCACTGAGATCTAGTAGATCTACTCTCCACTGCACGAATACAAACAACAAACGTTTGCTAATGTTTACTAACGTTTGCTAACAATCTGTCTCTATCAACCAAACTACCTTTCTGAAAACAAATGCTTGCTAACATTTGTTGAAGTGCCGAAAATGTTAAAATAAAAACTTTGACAGCTTTTATTTGCCAAACAAATTGATAAAATCATCATTAAAATCAAATACACCATTTTTTAATATTTTAACAAAATATATTTTTTGTTTTATTCTAAATTTTCACTTAAAACCAAAATCAAATTTAATTATCAATTTAATTATCAATTATCAATCAATAGACAGATCTAGTTTCTAAATAATATGAAGTGGAGACAGATTTTTGTCTGTACTTCATATTATGAAGCAAAAACATCATGTTTTCCATATTACTCGGTAAAACAATTGTTAGCAAATGTTTGTTCGTGCTCATATTTCGTGTCTCCACTAAACAAATCTATGTTTGCAAACGTTAAGGCTGAAATTCACATAAAACCAGTGTTGCAAAACGAAAAAAAAATTCGTAACGTTATGCATTTCGTTTTTATAACATTATATTTATTTTTTCGGTACGTTATTTCGTTATGAAACAGAAAAATATTATATTGCGTTATGTTATAACGTTATAGTTACGTTATTTTAAAATTAAATGTTATGTTTAAAACTATAACATATTTAAATGTACAAAAATCGAAAATCTAATGAACAGTTACCTTTTGCAAGCAAAAATAAGAAAAATATTAATATAATAGTACATTATGATGCTAGGAAGCAAAGCTAAAGATTTTGGACGTATGTGGAGTTTGCAAATCGAGGCGCTAGCCGAGATTTACACCCACATTAAGTCCAAAATAGCTTACGTCCGTGCATCATATACTGTTTTTTATTCGCCGCAAGCAAAATATTTAAAAAAAAATGTTTATTCTAAATTAATATTATACATTTGCATAAATTTTGAAATAAAAATATGTGGAACAAGTTACCTTTGACAAAATATTTGTTATCTTTTCCAAATTATTGTATAACTATGACAACAAATGATAACAACTATTTTAATTGGATAATGAAGTTTTGAATTTAAGGGTTGCTTTGATAAAAATTTATATTCTATATAGAATTTAAACAAATACAAATGTTTTTTGCTTTTTTGGACGTAGCTATGACAACAAAATATATGGTTAAAAATTGACACTTTAAGGCCGCAAATCACAGTAATAAAGTAACACTTTAACACATAGGCGAATAAAAAATTAATATTTTTCAAATTTTACATGCAAAAAGTAAATCGTAGTAAAATAAAATTAAATGACTAAATACATAAAAAAAATTTGCATCCAGCATAAATATATGCCTTCTTAAAATTATTAAAAACACCTGTGATGCAGAAACGGCTAGTGTAGACTTGAAATTACTTGAAAAATACATAAAATTTTACAAAATGTTTATTATTTTGTTACTGATATCAAACAATTTTATAATTACCAAAAGTGTCCACAGAAATTTAAAAAGAGCAGATAAGTTGGATTTTATAAAACCGATTTTTGGGCTTTTATTCCCATATAATTATACAAAGTATACCACAAAAACGAAATAAAATATAGCGTTATCGTTACGTTTTACGTTATTGTAACGCATTTTAATTTTTAAAACGTTATGAAAGTAATTATTACTAATAACGCTATTTCATTTCGTTATTTCGTTTTTGCGTTACGTTTCGAGTAACGTTTTGCAACACTGCATAAAACAGAAAAAGAATTTCATACAAATTTTACAGCACAGATTTTTTTACTGTCAAATTTGTATGAAATTCTGTTTAATGCCCGGTTTTAACAAACGTTCAGCGCGGTTAGTGGAGGCGAGCCTCAAGAAAGCGACATTTTTACGCGTGTGATTTTAGGATATGATATTTTTCCCGTGTGATATTAGGATGTGATATTTTTTTGCGTGTGATTTTAGGATGTGATATTTTCTCGCGTGTGATTTTAGGATGTGATATTTTCTCGCGTGTGATTTTAGGATGTGATATTTTCGTGATGTGATATTTTTGTGATGTGATATTTTCGTATAGTGTGATTTTTTCGCTGTGATATTTTTGACGTGATATTATTTCGTGTGGGATTTTTTCATGTGATATTTTATCACGATACCCTTTTACATCTGTACTTTTAATTTTGTTTGCATGGCTAGTCAGTTTTTGTTCAGCAATCCAGTCCCTGCTATTGGTATATGAGTTAACTTGAAAAGTTATGGAGTATTCCTTGATGAAAGCACGCTATTGCTCACTATAAAGCTTGTTAAAAAAGCGAGCTTTAATCATTGAGGAAGACCATGCGTCACATAATCAATGAATATGCCACTAGCACTAGGATTATTGGGAAAATAATTTTATTCGCCGTTTTTGTTAAAGGGCTAGTCTTGTAACTCAAGGGTACCAGGTTCTATTCACGACAGTGGTCACTTTGCTTATTGTTTGCGAGTATGCACCGTGCTGTCGTTTGCATATGACGTGATACTTATTCCTTCTGGTGGCGTAGATAAGCTGCTCAGGTATAGAATAATGAAGATGAGAGAACTCCACTATGTGAAACTCCTTGTCTGAGCCCTCTCATCTTAGATTTGCATTTGCGAAAACCAACTTTATCAAACCTGGCAGATGAGTGTTAAATATATCATTTAGTAGTGCAGCATGTGACACTGTATCGAATGCTTTGGATAGGTCGAGTGCAACTAAGATTACACAGGGTTGTTTTTAGTTCAGCCCATCACTGATTTGATTTTTGATCCAATATGTTCTAAAATGATGGTTGAGATGCAGTCGGGTTTAATAACTTTAGATGACATACTTTTCATTATACTTTATAGCATTCTCATTTTCTCCCCGGAAAATTTGATATCCTCTAAATGTTCAGTATTGAGTATGAGCAGATGTCTCAACACTGACCTAGTTTCCTTTTCATGTTTACGTTGCTTTTCTGTGAACTATGTGTTGAATTTTGTTGCGCATTTCCTGTGGTTTTCAGTTGGGATATCATCGAATCAGATCATTCAGTTGTTACACAGCTGTCTAGGATGAGTTAAACCTTTTATAATCTTCCAGAGACTTTTATTTGTGCCAAAGCTTTACTTTCTCATTAACTCTCTCCATTTATTACGTTTGTGTTCCGTAATTAACTTATTAATTTTCTTATTAAGGTCTGTAATTCTAGGAACAGCTGGATCTGCCTTGCGGTTGTCATCTCTTTGGGTGAAAAGTATGTACAATCTTCCTGTGGAAAGTTTAGTTTCACCATTTGTATTCTACCGGCTGGGATGAAGCGAGCTTTATTAAAAATGTTTCTGAATTTCTTTTCCCCAGAGAGGGCGTCAAGTGGTTAAAATTGTTTACTGAATTCTATTTCAGTAACATTAGTAAAATTATCAGTCATCTTTATTAAAATTAGTATAGGTCCTCTTCTCGGATTTTATTAGGTTTATGGGACAGCTTAAGATGATTTTGATCGGCACGTGGTCTCATCCCAATGCAATTTCGTTTCTACGTTCAGCAATTGGCATTAGTGACTTGCTGGCAAATGAAACATCTGGAGAACAATACGAGTTATTGTTATCCTTGTTGGTTGTGGTTCGTTGAGGACTCCAAAGTTGGAGCCATCAATTTGATCACCAATGTTTTCGTCTCAGTATTCAGGTGTGAGTGCCGGTAGATCATGGTGAGTATTCACATCTCCGAAAATTAGACATATATTTGGTATAAAATAAGAATTCTATGGACGGTTCATTACCTGTATCACAGCTGCTTACTGGTGGAATATAAATATTGACTAGAGTTATTTCCGGATTTTATTATGATACCCAGTTGTTCTAGGTGATTATCAGTTCCTGGTACTGCAGGTTATGTGGTTGTATGGTAGATAACGGTTTTGTGTATGATAAATGCAAGGCCACCACCTTAGTCCTTCCCTCTATCCAGCCTTATAATTCTATAGTCACAGACATTATCACTAATCTTAGATCTAACATTTAGTTGGGTTTCTTGTAAAACAGCGACTAGAATATCGTTATTGCACATATAGTTTATTATGTCATCTATTTTGTTTATGAGACCATTACAATTTAGTTGCATTATTTTCACATAACTTGGTGTTTCCAGATGTGTGTTCATTCGCATTCTGTTTTACTGTGAGCTCATGTTGACTTGATGTTTGGCAACTTTCGGTTAAATTTCTTTTTTGCTTTTTCTCGTACAACAGAATTTATGTTTGTTGGGATACTACTGCTTTCTTTAATATTTTTATAATTAGAACAACGCGAAATCTATAACATTTGTTAGTTATTTTAAATAATGCTTATGTATATGTGTATTTAATTTTTAACTCTACTCGAGAGCACATTTAATTTTTTAATAAATAAGGGCGGACGTAGTGTGTTTCTGAACGCAAACAGCTGTCAAATAGTTAAATATTAACTTTACTATTTCGTTTCTGAACGACCGTATTTAAATATTATTTAAATATAGTTAACTATAGTAAAGTTTCGGAACGTCCCCAAGATATTCGTGTCTGAGCCAGAGGAAACAAACTATTTCATTAATATAGGGTTCCTCGAGAGTTCAGAGTTCAAACTTAAAAGTAAGTATACGTGCAGGAGAACACAACCTAATTACTTACTAGTTACCCACTTATTTGGAGGACCCTGACTGTTTGGCCCTGTTTTTTTTATCTATATCATATTGTACAAACTTTACAAGACTTTTTTGTATAGGTATGTGTGCAACCACATGATATTATACATATACATAAACAAACTCACGCATGAAAATGTGTGTATAATGTATGCACGTACGGATTGGTAGAAGAAGAGCCATAGACATTTATATTATGACTTATGAGTGTCAAAATTATAAACCATGCGTATGTATGTATTATTATTAGGATATTATATGTATTGGATTTTAGTATACATATTGGATGAAGTAAAATTCAAATATTTCCAATGCGTACCTTAGAGTATATATAAATATAGAGAGAACTTAAATTTAAAATTGTATGAAGAGAGACATAACAAATCGTGATCACCGATATGTACGGTGACTATCCGTCCTGTATTCTACAGGACTGTCCTGTTTTTTGCCATGCTGTCCCTTGAGATTTTTTTGCAAATACAGGATAGTACAATGTCCCTTATTTCTTAGTTTGATATGCAAATGTCCTCTTTTTTGCATAAACTTTACACGAATATGCATTTAAAATAATAATTTCTCTAAGTTTCCCTAAAATTTGTCTAAATTTCCTAAGTATTACAATATCGACCCAAATGTCAAAATCATAGCTCCACTTTTTGGCATTTTTCAACGTTTTAGGTCCTAACGATTCTCAAACAGCAAAAACAAATGTTTGTCTGTCTGCCGACCAGCCATTACAACCGATAAACACTAGAAAGCTAGTTTAGCGAGCAAAACTTCTTTGAATAAAATAAAATAATATAACATTTGTATTTAATTTTAGTATTCTAGTCAAGAAGACGTTTGTTATTAGTCCCTAGGCCCACGCCAATTTCATGTGATGATTACCACAAATTTTATACTTCATGAGGTGCTAGTCCTTGACGAGTCCGAAAACTTTTGTTCTGCCATTTTTCTCAAATCGGCCGATTTTTTGTTCGGCAAGCTCCGAAAAATTCCGATTGCCCGCGATCTTGTAAATTTGCTACCACAATTTTTTTTAACTGTGGGGGTTTGGAAATTTGCTTTAGAGCACGAGGGTAATTTGTCTGCCAATGTCGAGTAAGACAACTGACATTTTGGTATGTTTGGGCTGTCGGACTAGACAAAAGCAGACAAATTTTTTTCGGAAAAGGTTACCCTCATGTTCTTAAACAAATTTCCCATTCCCATAGTTAAAAAAAAAATTACAAGAGCCCGGGCAATCGGTATTTTTCGGAGCTTGCCGAACGAAAAAGCGGTCGAATCGAGAAAAATGGCAGAACAAAAGTTTTCGGACTCGTCATACTCACGAAGTATAAAATATGTGGTAATCACCACAAGAAATCGGGGTGGGCTTTTTTTAAAACATTTTTTTAACACACTTTTATTTGAGGTAGGTAGCAGAGGGCCGTTATTTTTTTTGGCATAATATTTTAGTTAATTAATGTCTTGTATTTTCCTTTCCAAAAATGGTCACCGTATACCGATATGTCATATTCAATTTATCTTTTCTCCATTTGCATTTCTGTTTATTTACAACAACAAACTTTTTTATTAAATTATAAATTAAAAACAATTCTAAATGTAAATCCTATAACATATCAAAAGTTTTCTTGATAGTTGTGCTAATTTATATAAAATGAATGAAAATAATTACGGGAGTAATTTAAATTTATTGTGTTATTTCCAGTGATTTTATAATAGTGAATGTTTTATAATGGACAAACAATATTTTCTAACAACACGAACAAATATTTAAGTTATGTAAATATTTTCAAAGTATGTTATGAAAACTTGCTGACACTTCGCTATATGGAATATAATTTTTAATTCATAAAATAGCAAAAATTATATGTTTGGTTGGTTATAATAAAATCCAAAACGTATCCTAAACGTCAATCTTTGTTCATTTTTTTAATACAGTCACAGGGAGGGAGAAACTATTATTTTTCGTGGTAGGTTTATTTCTTATAGATTTAAAAGAAACTCATAATAATTGTACAATTTTGAATCAAATGAAAAATTTACGCACGTCTATGGGTAGAAATAACTCTTCCTCTCTGAGACAAATAAACGAAAACAAACAAAAAAACGATTCGACATAAGAGGAGTCACGTAGGGATTGCAATCCTGTGGTGTTTTATGGATCCCCAGGACTACGTGACTCATTAATTTTAAATCCCGGGATCTAAAAAATCGTATAGAAAAACCATCCTTTATTTTTTGATGCTGCACGATCTGCTGTCGTTTACAAATTCACTCTCTGAACAGTTATAAAGCAAAGATATAATAATTTCTAGCACAAGCGCTTTAATTAAAACTACTTTCTTGATGCTTAAACAATGCAGAGATGATACTAAATTGAAAATTATTTTTAACAAATGAAGGGATTTTGCAGAACTTTGCGGCATTCGCTTCGATGAAACAAGTAACAACACCAGAAGACAAAGATCTAGCACAGTAACGAAGGTAGCTCAAAAGCCTTTTATTTTTATTTCTAAGTCCATGCATTTAAATGCTTTTTTTAAATACATGTGTGTATAAAAATGTGTATGTTATGTTTAACAAAACAAATTTTATTATGTCATTTAAATTCTCGCCCCCCTAAGATTTTGGTGAAATGACGCCACTGATTGCGCGTCTTCTAGTTAAAAGTGAAAAAGTAAAATATTTGAACATTGGGCAGTACATTTGAACATTATATCTTTACATCGAGGGAGTCTATCCATGCTATACTACATCGGGAGTTGCCAAATGGATGTCTTTGATGTCGCCATTGTATCGTCGAACTGGACACTCTGTTGCAATGTGTTTTATGGTTTGTTGTGGAGCTCCGCAGTCACATTGAGGAGAAGTCTGAAATGCTCCACTTGTAGAAAGAGTCAGCACAATGGCATGATTTGTTCTTATTCGGTTTAGTGTAGTCCAGATATGACGTGACAGATCGAAACTGGGTTGAGTAGAAGTCGGGTTAGTTATAGAAAGGCCAGGTGTGTTGTAATGATTTAAGGAGGAGTCCCAGGCATCCAAGATATTAAAATTAGTTGCCAGCAGGTTCTGGCAGTTTGGTGGGGAGGCTTTCTTGACTTCAGTCGACAAAGAGTATGGTCACCGTAATAATCAAGCAAAGGTAACGTGATGTTGTTGGCTACCATTTTAAGTTCACGCATGAGCGCATGCGAGTATCTGAGTGCAGGTGGTGCAGTATTACTTAACACAGGGAGCCAATGTAATGGAGTGGACCTGATAGTACCACTTACAGTACGCATCGTGGCATGCAGCTGGCGGTCAACTTTTTGAGTATGCTCCGTTCTCAGCCACTCAGTACACCCGACTTAGAGCGGTTGTGCGGAGGATAGCTGGAGTAGCACCTCATGTTAGAACCTGCCAGTTTGGACAGTAATGAATTGGATCGGAAATGATTGATAATTCCAAAAATAATTTTTGTACTCAAACCGATATTTATTTGCGACCACTTTAGGCTTTATTGTTTAGCTATCCATTCTTTTAAAACACATAAACAAAATACAAAACAAAAAAAAATTGGAGCATCAACACCTTAGCTATATGTTGTTATGGCCTGGGATGTTTGACCTAGGTTTTAAAAGGTTTCTTTGGGTTGTTGTGACATGTATCGAAATTTCTATTGCACAACACATTTTATTATAAAAAATAAACTCAGTAAATTACTGTCATAAATTGTTCTAGTTGTGTAAAAAGTTGATCTTTTTTTTATATGTTTCATACTCCATAAGAACTTATGCAATGCATAGGAATCTCAAATTAAAATCTTATACAGTTTTCCTGAGCGTTATTCTCAAGAAGGAAAAAAAACTGAAGGTTCTACATGAATATTAAACTTTTATGTGTGTACATATATTTAAACTCTTGATTGATTGTAATGAAGTTTTAATTTTATTTTCAGACCCACGAAAAGGCTCATCGTTCTCCTCGTTATGAATGTCAAGAATGTGGGAAAGGCTTTTCTCAACTCAGAAACTTTAAATACCATTTATCTGTCCATCGAGGAACGAAGGAGTTTGCTGCTGAGTGTCCAGAATGTGGGAAAATGTTTAACGATAAAGGTTATTTAAGCAGTCATCTAAAAATACATCGCAATCGAAAAGAATATGTTTGTCCACATTGTCCAAAATCATTTAACCAAAGAGTTGCATTTAATATGCATGTAAGAATACATACAGGTAAGCGATTTCTTAAACTGAAACCAAACAAGGACTAACGTTACCTTTAATTCTCGTTTATTGTCAATAGGTGTCAAACCACATAAATGTTGTGAATGTGGTAAACGATTTTCTCGAAAAATGCTTTTAAAGCAACATTCGCGTACACACAGTGGCGAAAAACCATATCAATGTACTGTTTGTGGTAAAACATTTGCTGATAGAAGTAACATGACATTGCATCATAAATTGCATTCTGGCATAAAACCATTTGCTTGTCCAATATGTCCGAAAGCTTTTACAAAAAAACACCATCTGAAAACACATATAAATTATCACACAGGATGTAAACCATATATCTGCCCCCATCCAAATTGCGGACAAACATTTACACAGTCAAGTAATATGAGAACGCATTCGAAAAAATGTCAAATGAGGCCAAACTTTTAGTTTTTAATAAAAATATAGAAATAATTGTATTTAATTACCTAAATTTTATTAATTGTTTAAATTTAATTGCAATAAAATTATATGAAATATAAATATGAATCAGAAGATTTTTAACCATCTTACAAAACTTAAAAGCAGTGTTTACTGTTTTAAAAATTTACTGCAATTGTAAAAATGAATTAATTATTTTTATTTCGTACTGATATCTAAAACGACATTTTTCGGATTATTTATGGTACAAAAAGTTGAACTTTAACGTCCTAGGACTTTATAAAATTTATAAAGTCCTAGGACGTTAAAGTTCAACTTTTTGTATCATAAACGGTGAACTTTAACGTCCTAGGACTTTATAAAATTTTATAAAGTCCTAGAACGTTAAAGTTTAGCTTTTTGAGCAAAATTTAAAACTCATTTCTTTTTATTTTAATAAATTTCCAGTATGAAATAAAATTTTGTATTTACCTCAAACGAAAAGTGTTTTTAAAGGTACTCACTAGTAATAAACAACTAGCTCGTACTCTAAAGTTTCACTTTTCGTTCTAGATAAATAAATAACTATTAAAATATATTTTATGCTACTATAATACATAATGGAAAAATATATGATCGCACGAGGTCAAAGACCAAAAAATTACTATCAAGTTCCTGCAAACAATTACAATTTTTCGACAACATTATTTTTTATTTATTGTTATACATATATCCTGATTTGCATTTATTGATTCCAAAGTAAATATATTTTTCATAAATTGTATGCCGTTTATTAAATAATTTGGTATGTTATACAAATCAATATCTATTTTATAATAATTTGTTTTTAATAAAATAAAAGTAAAATAACTTCTTTGGCATCCAAATGGATATCAACTTCAATGAAATAAATCACAATACTCCCTCTCTCAAATTTTTGTGTCACCAAATCTTTGCGGCGGTTGTTGCACGCGTCACCGGCTTCTCACACCTGGTTATTACGGGATAGCTTCAGTATTAAAAGCTTTTACAAATACATTAAGCCGCACCCAAAAAAATAATCGTGGTAGATCCGACAAAATTGTAGGTAAATTCGAATGAAATGACATTGTTTTGTTGGCTCCGACGTTTTATTTAGTTAAATCGATTGTATCGCTACTTTTAATACAAATGCACAAAACTTTAACTGTCAAATGAATAAACTTAATTTTGACAGTCAATGCTGTTGTTATAAACATCTAGAATATCAAGCATACTACTCTTTTGTAGAATTAACTGCAGTACTTTTGATATGATTATTAAAGTCAACAAAAATGTATTCAATTCAAGTACATATTTTATATATTGATTTAAAATTCTAAATCAAAAGTAACTTTCGAATGCAGCATTTTCTTATTTTTGTTAATTTAAGGGCAATTTCCTCAATTTTATATGCAATTTTTTACTTTGTTAAATCGATGTTCCTCTGTGTCGCGTTCTTTTTCTCGACAATGTTGACTATTGTTAACAATTGTTAACTTTCGTCGTTCTTTAATTCAATAATTTTAACATTGTGTAACAAAATGACGCCATGATGTCGTTCCTAGATTCAATGTTAAACTGTCAAAAGTTAACATTTTGTAACAATTTCCAACTCACCTCCTAGACATGAATTATAGAATGTTGTTATGTCAAATGGTATGTTGTGATCTATTTATCTGTTAAAATGTTTGTAATTAAGAGATTCGTAACTACAATTTCTTGTTTTTGTGTTTCGCAATTGAATTTTATTATAGAGCAATTCCATCCCAAAGCGATCACCTGTTGTCCATCAAAATTTTATTTTGCCTAAAACTATTTTCATTCGGTAGAGTATCGAAAATGGTTATGTTAAAATTTTTTTTTTGATCCAAGAAACGCTTGGTTATCCTGTGCTGGTATGGTTTAAAATCGCGAACTTTGCTTGCACGCGTATCTTGAAAAAGCAACAATTTCTGAACGGCTTACCCGATTTTGACAACTGTAGGTGCGTTTGAAAGCAGAAACATAGTAGTTTTAGGGAAAATTTTTATCTGAGCATGTTTTCATAGAACATCTATGAGAAAATTGGAAAATGGTCGGAAAAATCGTCATTTAACATAGCCTGAACTGAAATTTTTCCCGTTAAAAAAAGAAAAAAAATACTTTTATATATTAGCTTTTTAGTTTCCAAGTGTAAAAAGAGGGATATTTTTCGTTCTCGAGTAACGATTTTTTAAAATTTTGTCCTACAAAAATATTGTTCTTTATATGAAGCTTAAATCCAAATTTCACGCTCTTAAATCTTAATAAACTAAAAGCCAAAGACAAACATCTTGAAAAAGATAAAACAAAATATCAAAATGCTTTTTTATTCGCCTACATATTAAAGTGTTACTTTATTACTGTGATTTACGGCCTTAAAGTGTCACTTTTTAACTATTTATTTTGTTGTCATATAGTTACGTCCAAAAAAGTAAAAAGCATTTGTATTTGTTAAAATTCTATGAAAAATAAATTTTTTATCAAAGCAACCCTTAAATTCAAAATTTCATTATCCAATTAAAATTATTGTTATCATTTGTTGTCATGGTTATTCAATAACGTTTCGGAGACAATACTCTATCGAAAAATGACAATTAAATAGTCTACGAAATTTAAACGCAAATAAGTGTTATAAGCCGTTGTACAGCCGTTGCATTTTATTTATTTATTTATTTTTATTTCAATTGGAGTTATTGAAGTTTTTAAAAGGAAAATTTGGAAACACTATTAAGAAAATTTTCTTTTTTTCCGATGGTGCTGCTTCTCAGTACAAAAATAAAAAAACTTTTTCAATTTATGCGAAATGAAGCAAACGGAAAAAATTGATTTTGAGTGGCATTTTTTTGCTACCTACCACGGAAAGGGTCCATGCGATGCAATTGGAGGGACTCTGAAACGTATGGCTACTAGAGCTAGTTTACAACGTGTGTATGCGGACCATATATTATCAGCAACAGAATTGTTCGAATGGATGTCTAACATTAACACCATATTTTGCTCTCAAGATGAATACGATATGATGGAGAGAAAATTACAAAACAAATATGATAATGTGAAAACGATTGTAGGCACACAATCCTTTCACTCATTTGTGGCATTTAATGAATATAAAATGACTGTCAAAAGATTTTCTTATTCAGTTGATTCAAAAACAGTTAGTTTAATATAAATAAGATTTGTTTTTTAAGTTCTAATATTTTTCTTCCTTTTTTATCATTCTATTTATACTATTATATTTTGGTGTTGGGCTTAAATTGTAATTTAAAATAAAAAAAATTAAATAAAAATATTATGCAAATAAGTATTCTAGTGTTTAAATTAAGAGGTTTAATTAATTAATTAATTAATTAATTTATTATATTTTTTTAACTAAAACAAAGTATTTTAATAGTTCGTTTTTATCTTTTTCAAGATGTTTGTCTTTGGCTTTTAGTTTATTAAGGTTTAAGAGCGTGAAATTTGGAGTAAAGCTTCATATAAAGAACAATATTTTTGTAGGACAAAATTTTAAAAAATCGTTACTCGAGAACGAAAAATATCCCTCTTTTTATACTTGGAAACTAAAAAGCTAATATATAAAAGTTTTTTTTTTCTTTTTTTAACGGGAAAAATTTCAGTTCAGGCTATGTTAAATGACGATTTTTCCGACCATTTTCCAATTTTCTCATAGATGTTCTATGAAAACATGCTCAGATAAAAATTTTTCTTAAAATTACTATGTTTCTGCTTTCAAACGCACCTACTGTTGTCAAAATCGGGTAAGCCGTTCAGAAATTGTGGCATTTTCAAGATACGCGTGTAAGCACAGTTCGCGATTTTAGACCATACCAGCACAGGATAACCAAGCGTTTCTCGAAAAAAAAAAAAATTTTTTACCAGACCATTTTCGATACTCTACCGAATGAAAATAGTTTTAGGCAAAAAATAATTTTGATGGACAGATTTTAGCTAAAAGTGATCGCTTTGGGATGGAATTGCTCTATATATAAACTAAATAATTTTGATATATTTAATTTATGTGCTCAAATAGAACAAATTTATTTGTGACAGATCAAAAGTCTAATATTTTGTTGTTCTTAAATTATAAATCAACATTGTCGACAAAACTTAACATGACGTTTCAACACAATTTTATGACATTTTATTTAACAATGTTAGAAAATGTTAAGAAAAAGAACGCGACACTGTCGATTTAAAATTTAGAATTTTTTTTGGGTGCGGGGGCAACAAAGAAATTGTGTGAGGTTAAAGAGATTTTTTTGCTTGACATTTTTATAGATTTTATGGAAACTGACACTTGGGGGATGGGGGGTTTTCGTTATCAAAAAACAAAAAAAAAGAGAAAAAAGAAAAGAAACAAACCTTACAGGAATTAATAGACATAAATAGGGGCCTAACTTTATGGTGCTTGAACTAACTTAAATAGTTCTGATGCTATGACGTTTCGCCTCTCCTCACAATTCATTATCTATTGTTTATATTTTTCTATATACGTCTCATATCGATCCAATTCCCAACTTCGAAAACAAAAATGGAAATTATACTTTACTATTTCAAAATAATTCTTTACTGATGTTTGAGAACGACTGAACTTTTAAAATTATTATTTATGGCACAATAAATTAAGTAAAAAATTATTTTTTCCAAATTTTGAATTTTGACTTTCTTTGGGAAAACTTGAATAACTAATTTTGAAATAATTAACTGATATCACAGTAGGCCAACTTATAATTCATAAAAAATATATAATGAAAAATGGCAAAAAATTTTCTATGCATATTCTCCTCGTTCGTTGATATACATATTCTTATAATTTCTTGAAAAATTCCTCAAGCAAGTGGTATTGAATATACTTGCTTTCAAAATTTTTGGCAAAAAATTATTTCGAATTATCACAGCCCTTGGGAAATTACAACTGATAACTTTTAATATTATTCAAATTGTGTTTTGTATGTATGGAATTATAAAAATTTTGTGATTTTTTCTCTTATCCCCCATTTGTAACGCCATCCATTGCGACAAACACAGGAAAAGAAAAATTGCTCCATCCTCAATTAATGTTTAACATTTTCAATCTATTTAAAAACGCAAAAAATATTAGGCTGTTACACATCGAAAACTTTTGATACGTATTTGTTTACACTTAAATTTAATCTTTATCAAAATGATTTAATAGTATATAAATTAATTTAACTGTTCAGCTTATTAAAAAAATTATGGAAAATTATCATTATACTAAAACCGCGCATTCACATACAACAGAAACAGAATTTTATACAAAATGACAGCAACTGAAACAGAAACCGAATTTAGAAACAGAAACAGAAACTGAAAATTCGTTTGTTTTGTCTGAAACAGATATAATTAAAATTTAATTGTTTCTGTTCCAGAAACTGTCACATGACCAGAAACTGTCACATAATATTAATTATTATTTTGAATTTTGATAATAGAGTTTTGAATTTTGAATAGTTTTCAATTTCTGTTTCTGTTGTACGTGAATGCCCGGCTTAACTGCATATACTAAAGTCAAATATTTGAATTTTCAATTTTTGATTATTACTTCGGTCTGAAAAACCTAAGTATTACATTCATGAGCTCAAAGTGAAATTCTTACCGTCATTACCTACGCTGCAGGGAAAACCACTGGAGGGATTTCAAAAATTTTTGTTTCTAAAAATAGATATACTCAAGAGACAGGTCCGCAAGGACGCTGTGTTCGATAAATGTACCGGAAGTGTGTCGAAAAAATCGTCAAGTGTGTCAAAACAAGGAAATTTGCATATTTTTGCTTAAAAAACGTTCATTTTAAGTGATTACGAGTAGGAACATTGAACTTCGAGAAATCTTGATGGTCGGGATTGGTATGTGACTAAAATCTAGATTATTGCATTATAAGTTTGTCAAAAAAATGTTGTCAAGTGTGTCAAAAGAAAGATTTTTATTTATTTTTTTACCCAATTTTTCGGAAAAAAAAATTAAATTAAAATTTGGTTTGAAATGAAATTTTATTATTATTATTGAGAACTATGGCATCATAAGTTTGTCAAAAAAATGTTGTCAAGTGTGTCAAAAGAAAAATTTTTATTTATTTTTTACCCAAGTTTTTGGAAAAAAATAAAATAAATAATTTGTATGACGTGAAAATATATTATTATTATAGAGAATTATAAGTTTGTCAAAAAAATAATGTCAAGCGTGTCAAAAAATGATTTCATTGATTTTTTTAGCCAATTTTTTGGGAAAAAAAATGTAGCTGTTTTTATGACGTAAATGTAATTGAAATTGAAATTGGACATGGAAATTTTTGAATTTGTTATAGTTTTTGAAACATTGTTGGAATTTTGAAGTATGTATTTTTGATTTTGTAATAATTTTTGCAATATTTGTAGAATTTTGGAAAAAGTTTTAATTTTTGATTTTGTAAGAATTTTAGGAATATTTTTGGAATTTTGAAAAATTTTAAATTTTTGATTTTTTATAATTTTTGAAATTTTTAAAAAAGATTCTATTTTTGATTTTGTAATAATTTTTGGAATATTTTTAGAATGTTGAAAAAAGTTTGATTTTATTATAATTTTTACAGTATTTTTGGAATTTTGAAAGAAATATGAATTTGTGATGTAATATTTTCTCGAATCGCTAAATTGAAGGTTTTTGAATAGTTTGCTGAAAATGAAAATGAAATTGGACATGGACGTTTTTGAATTTGTTATAGTTTTTGAATATTTTTGGAATTTTGAAAAAGTTTCAATTTTTGATTTTGAAAGAATTTTTAAAATTTTTAATTTTTGATTTTATTATAATTTTTGTAATTTTGGAAAAAGTTTCAATTTTTGATATTGTTATAATTTTTGCAATATTTTAAGTTTTGGAAAAAGTTTGAATTTTTGAATTTTTAAGAAATGTTGGAATATTATTAGAATTTAGAAAAAGTTTAAATATTTGATTTTATTCCAATTTTTGAAATGTTTTTAGAATTTAAAAAAAAAGAAAAAAGAAAAAAGTTTAATACTAATATTTGATTTTGTAATAATTTTTGGAATATTTTTAGGATTTTGGAAAAAGTTTGATTTTATTTATTTTTTACAACATTTTTGGAATTTTGAAAGAAATATGAATTTGTGATTTTGTAATATTTCCTCGAAACACTAAATGGAGAGGTTTTTGAGTAGTTTGCTGAGTGTAACTAAAAACCATGTCCGCATAAAAGTTTTTTTCCGAAAACTATATCAATGTTTTATGCCATATTTTACCAGGAAATTCTTGATCAACGTAAAGTAAATTGAGTTCAGTTGTCTGAGACTATCGTTTTAAGACAACCAAAAGTTAGAAGCACTTGAGATTCCAACAACTTACAGATGGGTTCAGCAGTTAAATTTTTCAGAGGAAAGAGAAATATAAATTTCGTTAACTGGTCGAAGACCATAAGGATCGCAATATTTCCCTCTTTAAAATCGGGGATACGGACCTAGGATGTCCACATATAATGTTAGTAGTGGACGCTCGGATCGGCTTGCGGTGACCATCGGTGCTCCGAGAGTTTGATTAGTCGACTTCGTCTCCTTGCAAATTTTACAATTTGAAAATTGGGTTTGGACTTGAGATGCATCCGGGCCAGAAGAAGAAACGCCGTAAACGATGCAGGGTCTTTACTACTTCAGTATAAGCTGGAGTAGGGAGACCATGCGTCTTGGCTATTAATTCAGTTGTTAACTCTTCTGGAACCCAGAGCTTCCAAGTCTCACCCTCTACGCAAGAAGAGAAGTTGACTCTTTTATTAATTTTACAGTCCATCAACCGCAAGTCCGGTAGAGACATCCCGCCATCCTTAACAATTTGCACTAATTTTAAATAAAAAGGAGAAGAAAACACAGTTAAAATGAGGTCCAGGTCCTGGTCACTGTTAGAAGGCATCCACACATTGTATTTTGTCATCACAATAATTTATATGATATTATAGTTGCCTTTGTCATTTAATATTAATTTGTATAGTGAATAGAACTTAATTTGGGCTTCTGTTGCAGTCAATATAATTTATAATTTTTAAATTAGTTGCTTAAATTAATTTTAAATTGCTAACTGTGTTTATCTTTGGTTTTAGTTATAGAACATCTGTATCAGTAACATAGAGTAAAACAACGTCTTTTTTCACGTCAAAAACCTGTTTTGAAAGTGAAGTTTTCGAAGTGAAAAAAGTCGTTGTTTTACTCTATATTATTGCAATCACTTTAAGTAGTTCACACAACAAAATTATATAATCTGTATATGGTTTTTCTGTATCGGTACTATTTTGAGAATTTTTGCATTTAAAAAAAACGAATGCTGCTGATAATAAACCATCGCTAGTTTGTATACATTTCAGTCCATCAGCACATTTTTTGTATTTAGGCCAAAAAATAGGAGGTCCCTTGCAAAAAGTCTATAAACAGCCCAACCCCACGTTGTTGCGAATTCACATGTTTTTGATAATTCTCTTCGTATAAGCAGTTAACTACGCAGTTTGTTTTAATTTCACTCTTGGAAATCGTTCAAACCGTTAGATTTGCAATAGGTTGTCGATCCGCAAGAAAAACATTAAATATATTCTTGAACCTAATTTCATTTATAAACATAAACAAACAGTATGATGTATATCAGGGTTCGCAGCTGAATTTTATAAGCGTGCCAAAAAAATTTTTTTTTTAATAATTGCTTTTTTCGCGTGCCAATCCAATTAAGAAATAGTAGTTTGTATGCTACAAGTTTTGAAATGAAGATTTTTTCAGCACCAGTCCTAAGTTTTCAAAATTGAAAATTAGGACGTGTGCTGAAAAAAATTCATTTCAAAACGAGTTGCACACAACATTTTCTGCACTTGAGTACCACAATAGTGTTAAAACACTGAAACTCACAAAAGTATGTCGAAGGATTAACAGTTAGTAAAGGTGCTGCCAATTTGTTCAAAGTTGAAAACTTGTTAGAAAACTTTGCGATACTTGTTAGGAAAACTTGTAGTATTACAAAATATCTGAAAAAAAATTTTCTTTATTATGATTTATAAAACTCGAATTTAATGTCAATTTTGGACACAATTTCACCAGAATGTTTGCCGTGCCAGACAAATTTTCAACGTGCCAAGTTTGGCACGCGTGCCACGTATTTACGATCACTGATCTATTTACTACTAGTTGCGAGTTTGTTAGAAATTTTGTTCAAATGTGCCTGTATAACAGTTAAGGTAATGACTGTAGCTTCTACAAGCAATTGATCAAAGCTAAAATCAAATTTTCATTCCTTAAGAAAATTTTAATGCTAACGATTAAATACACCCAATTCTGTTTTTACACGGTCTTTTTTTAGACGGTTTTGATATAACACGGTCTAGAAAAAAAATTTAAATTCGTTTTTACACGGTTTTATTCGAAATAGCACGGTTTAAATTTTGAAGAAAATATGGATTTTTTTTCTATATACAAAGTTAGGCATGTTTAGTGTTAACTATAATAAATTATAAATTAACGTCTCTTAATATCCGAAGATACCATGTCCAACTAGGGATTAGGATTAAGTTTTAATAAATTAAATTTCCTTAAGAAGTTTATGAACGTTATCTTTAAAATGTTGAGGATTAAAGCTATATCAGGGAAAACCCTTGCTGGTGAGACATTCCATAGATGAGAGACTGCTGAAAAAATCACGCTGAAAAGCAACACTTCTGAACCTTTTTATATGAAACGTTGTAAAAGGATGGGCTATAAAATTTACTCTGGTGTTACGCGATAGGTTGCTAGTTCAGGTAAATTTGATTTTATCTCAGTGGAAGTTTGTTCATCCACAATGTATTAATAGAAAATTCTCAGATCAGCAACATTTCTTCTGTGTTGCAAGGAATTTAACTCATTAATAAGAGTTGAGTTGCTAAATAGTTTAACAGTTCTGCGCTGAACAAACTCAATTTACTTCAAACTGCTAAAATCAGATACACCCCATATGTGAGAACAATACTCCATGCAGGGAGTATAAATGATTTATATATTAAAAGAAGCTGTTCGCTAATGAAAAACCTACGAAATCGTTCCAAAGAACTCAATTTTTGAACAGCGTTCTTAGCTAGGTTAAAAATATGAGAATTTCATTTCATATTGTTTTCAACTTCTATTCCTAGAAGTATGTATGTACAGTTGATCAATTTTCTTTGGAGATTTTTAACGCTTATTTTAAAGTTTGGAGGAAGAAAATTATTTTATCTTATTATACTCTTATTGATACTCTGGTGTAACGTGTCAAGCTTGCAGGCTTAGGTAAAATCGATTTGATTTAGATAGAAGCCCGTTTATCCATAATGTAAAATAACGTCAAATCAGCGACATACCAGGAATCTAGCTCTTTAGTAAGATTTGAATTGCTGATCAATTTAACAGCCCTCTGTTGTATAGATTCAATCAAGACCTGTATGGTACACTCCATATGTGACAACAATAATCCATGCAGGGCGATTAAATAACTTTTTTATTTAAAAAAGCATTTTGCTATTAAAAACCCCGACTCACAACCCAAAAATATTAGTTTTTGAACAACTTTCTTAGTTAGGCTAAAAATATGAGAATTTCACACGTAATATTATTTTTAATCGTAGCAAACTTGAGTTTTGCTCGCGTTGAACTTAACATTTTTAGCAATACCCGATTCCTTTACTGTTTTTAAATCAATGTTTAATGACTCCATCACATTTGACCTAGTGTCATTAAACGCTGAGTATATATTAGGAATTTCAGGAGAAGCATTAAGCGTGCATCATTAGCAAAACTATAGATTTAATGAATCGTTGAGTGCAACAAGTCAATATAGATAAGAGAAAAAGTTAGGGATAGAGTGGAACTTTGAATAAGGCCTGCATTAGTTGAAAAGATATCTAATGAAAAACTGTCGACATTGACTTGAAATTTACGCTCAGATATAAAGATCTAAACTCAGGAAATAATTTGCTCGTCTAAGTCATAGCATCTCAATTTGCATATAAGATTGTTGAGCTATACTTTGTCAAATGTTTTGGCTATATCAATTAAACAGCACTGAAAGTCTCACTATGATTTTTAAGTGAATCTTTCAAGATATGTTTGACAAAGAAAATAAATTTTTCGTCACTCTTTCTTTCGGCGAAAACCGCATTGTCTTAAAGTATTTTTGACCAGTTAACTAAGAACTTCATATTTTTAAAATTAATGTTTTTTTCAAATATTTTAGCTACAATCGATTAGTTTGATATGGGTTTGTAATTTGTTGTATCCGTTTTCGTACCTTTTTTGGAACTGACTGTACCTACACTAGCCATTTCCCCAAAAAAACTTATATTTCAAATTATATACGAAAAGCCCGACTAATGTAAACAACCGATCTATATTGAACTTTGTAGCCCGTCGTTGGAACAGCATGTTTGATTGAGCTTGTGAATCGTACGTTATCGCATTAAACATCTGAAAAGCATTATGACCGAATCTGGCATGCCAACTTCATGTAGACGTAAAGCATATTCAAAATTGTCTCACCGATCAAAACATTTCTGTATCCATCGATAGTTTTTCTTCTGAGTCTAAATTAATTATTACTGGTGTTCTCCAAGGCTCAGTTTTATTCCCCACTCTATTTTTAATTTATATCAACGGTCTGTTGAAAATTATCAGTAACATGACAAATAGTTTTGCAGATGACATACAGTACATTGCACAGGTCATTCGTTCCCCTATCTTCAAAGGTAAAATGAATGAAAAAATAAATCTCGCCCGGAGAAACGTTGTTATAAATGTAAACGAGGACCTTGAAGGAGAAAAGGACCCGAGGACCGAGAATAAAGTCGCCGATTGGGGTAAAAAAAATTTAGCCAATTCTAATTCCACCAAAACACAGCTATTGATTGTTTTCAGATCATAGACCAAGTTCCCAATGATACTTCCATTAGTATCTATGACGAACAAATAGCATCCTAAATAGATGTGAAAAATATTTCATTCCGTATAATTTACTCCACATTTATAAGTTCTACATTCGTCCATGTATGGAATTTTGTTGTCAAGTCTTGTGTGGTGCATCTATTTTGATCTAGGCTCTTTTTAGATTATGTTCAAAAGCATGCTTTACGAATTGTTGGCGACTGAAATTTAACATCAAATCTTGATTTCCTACAACATTGTCGCACTGACTGTTGCTGATCTCTGATTTAGTTTTTGTTTTTTTATCAAATGAACTGTGCATACATGCACAAAAAATTTTAATTTGGCTTTTATATAGACTCTTAATAGTTTGTTTGTACAAATCATTTTATTTTACCAATTTTTACAGAAAAAAAGGGTATGGAACCAATCCCCTTTTTTTCTATGTGCTGCATGTCTTTTTATGCACGGTTTTTTTTACACGTCTTTTCCTGGAACGTATCTACCGTGTAAAAACAGAATTGGGTGTACTTTAATAATCTCAACATTTTTTTGTTGGAATCATAAATCTTACGCAATAATTTAGTAAAATTAAGTAAATGTTAGATATTTTTGGCGCAAAACTGTCGTTACCTAGTTCTGACTTTTAGATAAAAGTAATTGAATGTGTTGCAAGATAGATAAATAACTATGCACATATAACTTATGTTATTCAAAACCACTTAAATTTTAATTATATTAATTAATTACTAGGAGGGCCCGGCGTGCTTCGCTACGCTTATAAATAAGTTTTTGCGTAGACATTTTGTTGACGTAGAAGCAATGATTTCAAAAAGTGGTAATGAGAAATGCTAGCATGTAATTTTTAATTTTTCTTTTTAAATATATGAATGAAAAATAATCAGAACTCTAGCTGATCAGTTCGGATATATCACAAATTAGCGATCAAATAAGTTAGAGATCAAATGGGCTTAGTTGAAAACTTATTTGATCGCTAATTTGTCATATATCCGAACTGATCAGCTAGAGTTCTGATTATTTTTCATTCATATATTTAAAAAAAAAAATTAAAAATTATATGCTAGCATTTCTCATTACCACTTTTTGAAATCATTGCTTCTACGTCAACAAAATGTCTACGCAAAAACTTTATTTATAAGCGTAGCGAAGCACGCCGGACCCTCCTAGTATAAAAAAATAAAATAAATTTTTAAGTTTTAAATTTCATTTCGTTTTTGTATGTATGTAAATTGTAAACTCATAATGCATATGTATATAAAAAGTTTTTCGTATATAAAAAGTTTTTCGTATATAATAACTTTTTTATTTATGATCCGAAAAATCCCAAAAATCTTTAAAACCTAAGTTACAGTAAAATCAGTTAGCACTTAAAATTTGAAATTAATCAAAATTCGAATAAAAAAGCCTTAGGCTCCAGAAAGTTTTTTTTAACGTATTAATATATAAGAAGATAACTACCATGCTAAAAGAAATAAATAATCATTTTTGCTTCTCAACCGGTCGAGAACTAATCACTTGTTAACCGTTAGATATTTGATTTTACTAATATATAATTTTTTTCAAATTATAAAAAAGTCAGAAATAACCGTATTATATATAGTTGTGAATACAATAAATAATTTTTATTTGATTATAAAGAAGCGTAAAAAGTTCAACAAATGTTATCATTAACGAAATAACTCAAACTGTACGAGGATAATACGTCAATTTTGTCAAGGCTTTTTGAACCGTTTTATTTATTTTTTAACTACTAACTTGAGAAATCGTCATTACTTGAGAAATCGTCACTTGAATGCCCCAATGAGAAGTAATTTTTCTCAACCTGGGTCAATAATAACAAAAAATTACCTAGGTTAATAATAACAAATTTTCTTTTATTTTTAATTGAAATGAACAGAAAAACACAAACAAATAATAATTGCGTTCTCTTGTTTCATCTTATTTGTATGAAACTAAATTTCCAGGCTACTTGATATTTTAAGATATTTAAAAAATGAAATGGAAAATGAGTAACATCAAAATCTAATCAAGCAAATATGATAATTAGTGTTACTAGTTAAAAAAATTCTATAGATACCTCGGTTGAGAAGACTAATATAGACCTCGAACATTATATCCCTCGGCGCTACGCGGCTCGGGATCTAAAAGTTCTCGGTCAATAATAGCTTACTTCTCAACCTTGTTATATATTATATAATGTACTATTATGTTTTTAATTTTTAATAAGTGAATCAAAAAAATTTCTTATTTTTCTATGTAAACTTGATAATTTCTTTATAGGTAATATTTGAATTTTGAAATTTAATTTTTTTAATTTGTGACTTGGTAAATTTTTTTCTATTTATTATAATTTATAAATTTCCTATTTATTTATTTATTTTGATTTGTAAATTTTATCTATTATCTAATTTTTTCGTAGTGTTGTTAACTTTATTCAATAATTATTTTATTTGACTAATTTAATTTATAAAATTTATTTATTTTAGTTACTCTTTTTCTTTTTATTTTATTATTTTTTCGTTTTGATTTAACTGTGACCTCGACGTGAGACCGATTTCGCTCCGCTACCGAAGAAGATTCCGTTTGTTTTCATTACTCATAACAGTTTAACGAAAAGTGATTGGTATTAAAGGCATTCAAAAGATAGGATGGGTTGATCTGGTTGTGGTCACAGCGTGCACAGATGGCAGAGGTGGTTCGACCCTGGCTTAATCATTAGCTAAGTGTCGTGACATCCACGGCTTTCAGCATCTGTGGGCACTGCAAGCACCATCAGTCTATCTAAACTGAAAAGGGTGAAATGACTAGTTCATGGCTTGACCTGGATAGTGGGGAAGCAGTGGCCGCTCCAATCATTGAGGTTCTAACTTGGGAGAAATTGAGGCCTGCAATTTCTTTCATCGCGCCTCGATGGCGGGTCAGCACTACTTCGCACTATCCAGCCGGAATCGTGAACCACAAAAAAACTGATACTAATAATACAAAAGGTGATCGTGCTAGAAATGGGGATCAACCTGAGCTTTCATCCCAGCGATCGTCAGTTCTAACTAGTTGTGGCGGTTATCAGGTCAGCAGATCGCCTGGGTTTGGCTCAGGCTAATTCCATTACTTTCTTAGCAACGTGTGCAATTCTTAAGAATTGCACACGTAATCAAATTTTGGGATATGTCGATGTTTCCATCTCTTATAATGACTTAACATTTCGTTTCCATTTCGGTCGTTTCGTGTCCATTTTGTCCCAAATCCGAATGAGAAGCTTTGCCTGGGCATCAATTGCTGGAGGGAGTTTGTTGTCCCTTCTTCATTTGTTAGTGAAATGATTCCGAGTGTTCGAACCCGAGATTGAACCCCTAATAATCTCGGTGAGCCAATTAACGAAGAGCTTTATCACGCGGATCAGTTAGCGATCATCAGATCTAGCATACAACAACATGTAGCGAAATTGGACTTTTAAAACGAAATATGTAATATTCAAAAATACGGGAAAACTGGATCCACTTTAAACGAATTACACTTGGAAATCTCTTATTTATAATGAGAAAATTCACGAAAATATTTAACAAAACCAAAAATAAATTAACACAAATTATATAAATTAAAATGCATATGCTTACATTAAGTAAATATTGAATGTTGATCAGGCTAGAAATACATTAAGATGGTTAGCATCTTCATCTAGTTTTCTCGTTTTCTATCCAATTCAATCACATCACATGTAACATTAGTATAAATTTTTTCATTGCTTCTTCATATGTAATACCATTTTCTGCATCATCATCATACAACTCACTACATAGCAGCATTCTAAATTCTATTTGATTTGTTTCTACAAATCCTGCATACGTTGATATTTTTTGTATAAAAAAAATCTCCCTATTATTTGAATCAAAATAAACTAATATTCCTTCGATGAAATTGATTAAATTTTATGAATATTAATTAAGCGAAAATGTCAAAGGACGTAATAATATATCTGTTGTATAATATTTTCCGTTTAAATGATATTTATACCCAAATAAACCAGTTTCATCATCTAATGTCAGTTATCATTATCAATTGAAATTTTACTATTATTTGAAATTTTACGATTATTTGATTCAAAATTTTCATAATGATAATGATATTTATATACACCGATTTTCTGTTTCCTGTTTCCCTCTCCATTATCTTAATAAGCAATTTTCTTCAACACAGACAACACTTCTAGTTTTTTATAAATTAAACAACCGCACATATAACCATTATTATTATTAATTGACATTGAGTGACGTAGCTAAGCCATCAACAAAAAAAAAAATTTAATTGCACAGTAGTACAAAAAAATGTTTCTACGCTTATTATAATTAAAGAGAAATAAATTAATAAATTATTAGCGAATTTCTTTAAATATGAATACTATTATTTTAGAGTAAAAATTGAAAATAGTCCGTCGTTACAAACATATAGTAGTCGCATTTCAGAAGAAGTTCCAACAACAGTATAATCTACGGAAGCGACCACGGACGTTTCGGCCATATACTGCGAGTCTTGGTACAACAACATCGCTTAAGTGGTGCTGTGAATAAATCTTCGGTCAAGCTGGCTCCAATGTTTTACCAGTCATAATAGAATGCAAGATCGGTAAGGTCCTGTACAAATGTACAAATTTAGATGGTAAGGCCATAGGGAGTTACCATGCTCAAGACATTAAATTATGATAGTCCTCCCTTAATTTTAGGCCTCTGTTAAATTATTTTGTGAAAGAATTCCTAATTTTAGGGCTCTGTTAACTTATTTAACTTATTATTCAATTTATTCTCTTTTGTCTTTTTTAAATTAATTTTTTTCCAATTACTTACTTTTACTTACTTACCTTACCTTACATACTTACCTTACTTTTTTACTTACCTTAATCCTTTCACCCTGGTTGGTTTAATAAATCATTCAAATATGTTTACAATATTAACGTGTTCCAGTTAGATGAGAGCCGTGTAAGACTGATTTCTTTAGTCTGCGGTTATCTGACTGCGGTTTCTTTTAGTTAACCCCCCTATTCATTTTTCTCTCTTCCAAAAATCTCATTGGTATGAGAAGTTCTACCAATTTCTCTGCAAATTTTTTTTTTTAAATAGCTCTCATTGTCACCAATAGCAAATGTTGACTCCCTAGTACCTGAAATTTAGTTCTTTCTAGTAAGAGTATTGGGTAGTTTTTTTATTTTTGGGAAAACTGACGAGCGACCAAAGTCTGCCATCAGGTCGACATGCAATTACTGGAAAGGTCTCTCAAGTATGAAACTTCGTTTCATGGTCATGGTATTTAATATTTTATCTTTCATTACAATAGCTTTTATTTAATTTTCATTCTCCACTTGTGCCTACCATTTAAATTATTTGAATCTACTTACCAACTTTGAATTGCGTCTTTGGGTGGTGTTTTCATACTGAGATCCGAGGTCTTAACTGGGAGATTTTTCGAGACATTACAGGTAAAACGACTCATTGGTTCTGCTGTTCAATAAGCCCTTCGCTTCTGAGGTCAATGATACGGGTGCAAGTGACATTCGTTAAAATCAATAATGTAATACTTCAAGATCTTCGTTTTTCTCTCTCTTTATGAGCAATTTCACACAAGTTCAGCAAATTTTTGGGAAATTTTGACTTGACCCCTTTTAATTTTGATTATTTTTTGTTTATAGATAATCTTTCATAAATAAAAAATACAAGTTCTCTTAGAAATTTTTTTTTCGACCAGGGGTCTTCACAGGGTGCCCCTCAATTGTTTGTTATTTTGTGATGTGAGTGCATTTTCACGAGCGATTGTAGAAAAACTACTGAATCGATTTTCATAAATGATATGTCGTTGAATAGGTATTAGAAGTTTTTAAAAATGTACTGTTAATTTTTTGAAATAATTTTTAACGGTGTAACATAAGAAAAAAACGGTGTAATTGAAGAAAAGATGGCACTACGCCTTTTTTTTTCTTTTTAAACTTTAATTGAAGCTTATTTTATATCTAAGTACTTGTGAGTAAGTATGTTATCTGGACGACATTTTAATTGGTGCAAAAGATTTGAAAGAGTGCAGAGAAATTTTGTCGGATGTTCTTAATCGACTAAATACTTATAATGTTAAAATTAATGTTGACAAATGTAAGTTTTTTCAAAAAACTGTTGATTTTTTGGGTCA
This sequence comes from Diogma glabrata, assembly GCA_963693315.1. NCBI lineage: Eukaryota > Metazoa > Arthropoda > Insecta > Diptera > Cylindrotomidae > Diogma > Diogma glabrata. Next base: position 110,659,061 of record OY856186.1, read on the forward strand.
CACAATATCTGCGTCAGGCATCAAGCCTAACGAAAATAAATTAGACGCCATTAAAAAAGCACCTGCCCCAAAAAACCTTTTAGAACTGCAATCTTTTCTAGGATTGTTGAACTACTATGGCAGATTCATACCACATTTGTCTTCCGAATTGAAAAATTTATACCAGTTGTTAGGTAAAGATGTTAAATATATCTGGACGGAAAGCTGTCAAACCACTTTTGAAAATTGCAAGGAATTAATTTTGCAAAATAATATTTTGGAGCTATATGATCCTGCGAAACCCTTAATTGTTGCCGCTGATGCTAGTCCATATGGCGTAGGAGCTTGTCTTTCACATCTGGTGAATGGAGTTGAAAAGCCGATTTTGTTCGCGTCAAGTACGCTCTCACCCGCGGAAAAACAATACTCACAGATTCATAGAGAAGCATTAGCTGTCATTTTTGCTGTGAAGAAATTTCATAAGTACATTTACGGGCACAAGTTTTTACTTTGTTCCGATTCTCAAGCTTTACGGGAAATATTTAACCCACAAAAAGGTACTACGGTAGTAGCAACTTCTCGTTTACAACGTTGGGCAGTAATCTTAAGTATGTATGATTACGAATTTCAACATCGACCAGGAAAGGAAATGGCAAATGTCGATGCACTTTCTCGCCTTCCCCTCACTCAATGCCAAGAAATAGATACATATGCAATTCAAACTGTCAATTTAATTCCAGAATTGCCAGTTACCTTGAATGAAATAGTTTTAGGAACATCAAAAGATAGTTTACTGTCGAAATTGTTTGAGTATGTGATGTATGGGTGGCCAAATAGTATACCCAACTCCCTTAAAGACTATTATCGAATTCGCGAAAATTTCAGTGTGGATCATAAATGCTTGTTTTATTTGAGTAGATTAGTAATTCCTCATGCTTACGTTGAAAAAATGTTGGAAATGTTACATAGTAACCATGAAGGAATTGTACGCATGAAAATCTTAGGTCGAAGTTTGTTTTGGTGGAAATCGATGAACATAGATATCGTAAACAAAGTCAAATCGTGTGAAATTTGTTCGTCAACCCAAAACATAAAAAAAGAAATTATCACATCTTCGTGGTCTCCACCTAGATTTCCGTTTGATAGGATACATCTTGATTTGTTTTATTTTGAAGGCAAGACGTTTTTGATTTTAGTTGATGCTTTTAGTAAATTTATTGATGTCAAATTAATTAAAAAATCAGATGCAACCGCTGTAATCTCAGAACTACAATCTATTTTCATCTATTTTGGTCTTCCAGATAAGATTTGCACGGACAACGGTCCGCCATTTAATTCATACAAATTTAATGAATTTGGTCTTGATCATAAAATAACGATTCTTAAGTCACCTCCATACCATCCACAATCCAATGGTTTGGCAGAGCGCGGAGTACAGACAGTTAAGTCGTATCTAAAAAAATATTTATTGGATGTTCAAACTCAAAAACTGTCGACATTTGTTAAGTTAAATAAAATTATTTTTGCTTATAATAATACTCCATCAACAGTCACTTCAAGGGCTCCATCTGAGTTACTGTTTTGTTACACACCGCGAACTATGCTGAATTCTATCAACCCAAAAATTAAAGAAGAAAATTGTGAAGGATTAAAAGTTACACATAAAAAAGTTTCTTTTGATTCAGAATTAGAAAATAAAACGCTAAATACAAAAGGGAAAGATGAGAATACTAAAGTTGAAGTAATATACGAAGTAGGTGATAAAGTTATGTACAGAAATCACTTCCGAGATTATCTCAAATGGATACCTGCAAGAATTTTGAAACAAATCAGTCCGTATGTGTATTTGATAAATGTAAAAAACTGTATACGTCATGTGCATGCCAACCAAATAAGAAAATCAGTACTTGAAGATAAGTTTCATCCACCATTTGAGATAGTGCCGGTAGAAAGAAGTCCTAAACTAAAAAGCCGTAAACGTCGTCGTTCATCTACTGATAATGAAGAAGAACTATTTTTAAGAAGATCGCAGAGAACTAAATCTGCTGTTTCACGATTTAGATATCCGTCATTTAACAGTCCAACATTTTAAAAATATTAATTAGGTTAATGAAATTTTATATGCATGTTAGAAGCTTTAGAAAATTTATTTAGTTATGTATTTATTTATTTGATTATTTATTTATTTAGTTAATTAATTATTTATTTATTAATGAAAAATTAAAAAAGGGAAATTGATATGTATTAATGGAATGCATTAACTTTTAAGTTTATGCATCGTAATTGAGATGTATTTATATTTCAATTACGCTAGAACATAAATTAATGAAGAGATAAAATCAAATACAATTTTGTGATCAGTCAGTCTGAATCAGTCGGTCGTCTTAGTCAATTATATATCTAGTAATTCAAGTGTCTGTAGTTATCGTGAATAAATATAACTTATAGTTAATTAAATGTTTCAAAGTGTTTCACTATAAATAGTACATTAGTGATAGTTTCGGAATACTTCAGTTTAGTACTAGTGATATTTTTTGTTTTAAAGATAAAATTCGTTGTGCATATGACTGTCGGGAATCAGTTTTTTTTGTTCTGAAGGAAAATTATAAAAATGGCGTTATAAACTAAGAGATTTTTTTTTATGTTAAATATCAAAAATTTTATAATTAAATGAACTTTTTAAAATATTATAAAAATTATATATGTAGTACAATAAATAAAATAAATACAATTGTTAAAATGATTTACTTATTTTACAAACAGAAGTTTCTTTTGAATAGAAAAAGAATATATGAAAAATACCTTTACAATGAAAATTAATGTAGCTAGGTCCATAAAAAGATTTGTCACTAAGCCTAAAAACTTTTTTAACAAAAGACCTTTACAATGAAAATTAATGTAGCTAGGTCTTTTGTTAAAAAAGTTTTTAGGCTTAGTGACAAATCTTTTTATGGAGATAATATTAAAGTTATTAAAAATATTTTAAAAGAAAATAATTATCCGTCTAAATTAACAAATAAATTAGTACATCAAGAAATTAATAAATTAAACCATATTACATCAACATCCATTACAAATAATAACACACAAATTAACATTCAGCAAAACATAACTTTACAACAACAAAATCCTAGTTCCAGTCAAAATCTTCAAGCTCCGTTATTTGGGTCTGTAACATATATACCTAAGTTAACAGATAAATGCCTAAAAATAATAAAACAACATACCAAAAAATCAAAAATCGCTAATAAAATAACAAACACCATTTACAATAGCTTATTTTCCAAAACAAAAGATAAAATAAATAAATTCGACCAAACAAATCTTATATACGAAATACCTTGCAAGTGTAAAAAAACAGTGTATATTGGACAAACCAAACAACAACTAAAAAATCGTATTCTTCAGCACAAAAGAGATGTTCGAAATAAAAGTGATTTGACCGCATTAGCAAAACATAGCATTAATGATCAACATAGTTTTGAATTCGATAAAACAAGAATATTGGATCTAGAAAAGAATTCAAACAAAAGAGATATCCTTGAGGCTGCACATATCCAACTTAAATTACCGATGGCATGTAATGCACATACTGATACCAAATTTCTACACAGTGAATATAAATACTTGCTAAATTTGAAAAAAATATGTTCGAAAAAATCAACGTAGCTTTTTTAGATCGTTTTTATTAGCCTAGTCTTTTTGTTTTTTAAATTTTCAATTCATTTTAGTTTTTCATTTTATACGGATAGTTTTTTGTGAACCTAATTTGTGTATTATTTTTATAACTTTTTATATATTTTTTTTTCAACTTGAAAATGGCAATGTGCCGAAATATTGTTTTTATTAATTAAATAAAAATTAAATTTTAAGACTGATATAAGTGTTTTCAAAAATATTTTTAAAAAAATAAAACAAAATTATAACTGATTTAAATAAAATCGAAAAATAAACTGCTTTTCAACTACACAACTTGTTCGAGGTAGAGTAGATCAAAGCAAATTTGAGTGAGTTTGATTTTCGATGATTATTTCAACGATATTGATTTTACAAAGATATTGATTTTACATATTGATTGAAATATCTTGCGATAGCGATACTTCATTGCAACAGGAATTTGATAGTAAAACTTTAATTCAGTTTTGGGTGGAACGAAAAAAGATTATACTACTTTGCCGGACAGAGCTATAATAGTGCTGTTACCATTCGTAACATCATATTTATGCGAAACCGGATTTTTTGCTTTAGCATTCATGAAATCGAAATATCGAAATCGTTTAGTAGTGGAAAAAGAACTTCGGGTGGCTATTTCAACAATAACACCATTGAAAACTTTGTGCTAACAAACAAGCTCATCCATCACATTAAATATTTTTCTATAAATATACATACTAAATTTTTATTAATTTTTGTTTAGTTTTATTCTAAGAATACATTACTTTTTACAACTTGAAAATGTGCTTATATTATTTTATTGTTTTATCCAATAAGGGGGCCGCCAAATTTTATTTTTTTCTTTTGTGGGTCGCAGTATCAGAAAGTTTGGAAACCGCTGGTGTACAGCACAAAACATGAAAGCTGTACTTTATTTTTACATCTTGGAAAACAAACGAATACACATTTCAAAATATTCAATACATCAATGCATTTGCTTATTTCTATGGCGGTGTTTTTAAAATAGATTTAACTAAATGCAACCTAATAAACAGAAACTCTTTTAAAAAGAAAAAACATTTAAAATAGTTAAGTGAAATTATGATGATTCTTTGTTTTGAAACAAAAATCTTTTTTGATATAATATTTTTGGCTATCGAGTGGAACACTTTAATCTTGGATCGATTAGATTAACTCTTATAAAGTAAATTGTATTTTTTTAGATCTAAAAGTTGAATAAATTTAGTTTTTAGTTTGAAAATTAAACGAAAGGCAATTTTTTATTAAATCTAACCTTAAGATTATTTTGATTGGAAAAAAAGAGAACAAAGACAAACCTAAGGCATTCCGTTAAAATAAAATAAAAAAGAAAATTTCAAATTCAAACTGTAAAAAAGTTTCAAACCTTTTAATTGAAAAAAAGAGAAATAAAAACTGTTTTGTGCAAACAATTACTGAATTGGTGTTAAAACGTAAAACTTTGGGGTTGGAACCGAATACGCAAGTTCAAATTATATATGTTCTATCAAGATCTATTTTTCTGGATAAACATCGAAAATTCATTACACGAAAGGTTTATTACATGAAATTGAATCATAAACAAAGAAATGGTGAGATGATATATTAAGATCGATCAACGGAGTACTTGTATTATGCATAGTTATAGCAAGAAATTGGTTTATTCTTACGGTTGAAACGGGAAAGCTGATGAAACATCAACTTAAATTGGAGCAACTGAAAGATTATAAGTTACCTGCTCTCATCGGTCTTGTATATTTTTACTTATTTTAACGGAAGCAGCTGGAACAACTGCCGATTTATCAGTACGTGTTGTGCAAATATTCAATTGGGGTCAGCTCAGCAGCCAACAGTTTCAGTTCTTTATTTTAATTATTTTATTTCTTATATTTCTATTTTTTCTTTATATTTTACTTCACAATTTAAAATTTCTTTATTCCTTTCGATTTATTTTGTTTCCAATATGAGTTGCTAGAAATTAATTAGAGAATATATCGCACCCCCAATGCAATAGTAACACATTTAAAAATTTGTAGTTTTGAAATAATCGCAATTTGAGAATGTGCAATTTAATTTAAGAATATGCAAAAGAAACTCATTCTTAGTATACCAATGTAACACAGTGGTTAAACCCTCCAAGATTATTATTTTTGCTTTGTATTTGATACCAATAAAAATTGTTATCCCAAATACCAGTTTTTGATGTTTTAATTAATTAAATTTGTGTTGTTTTACTTTTGCATTAATTAATTAGAATATGAGATATGTTAGTCTTACAAAATTAAAATTAAATCTTAAAATTAGAATATGAGATATGTTAGTCTTACACTACATAGTAACCCATATTAGCATTAAATTAAGCAACATAACTAAAATTTCAAGTTTTTTGACTTATAGTAGTATTGCATTAAGGGTGCGATATAGTGGTTACATCAAAATAGTGGTTAGGTTACATCAAAACTTCCCAACCGGGCTATATAGTGGTTACATCAAAACTTCCAAGCCAAGTTCAGTCATTTTGTGACAGATCATTAAGGATGTATGTGGCCCGGCATTGTCACACTGGAAGACAACACTCTTTCAATTCAAAAATGTAAATTAAAATGTCACATTCCAAATACGCATAATCGTATTAGTGGTGTCATATATAGCTACCAAGCACCAACACCATCTAGTGACAAAAACGGCGGGTATTTATATCACCTATAATATCTTACTGCTCTTAGCAGTAGTGTGTGACATCTCACGTTAACTCGTATAATAGCAACACTGGTTTGCGCGAGGTGTTCACACCCGTAGATTAAAACCTGATCTCTCCATGCGTTTGAAATATGCTATAAACTTCAACTGTATTATATATCCGATCAAAAATTATCTAAATTTACAAATGTTACCAAAACACAATATATATTTTGATTATAATATGTTTATTTTATCTTTTGTTCATGATACAATTTTGTAGGTAAACTATTTATTTTTACGTATCAGATTTCTAAGCTAAAAGTTGTTTGTTTGGAAGCTTGTATTCCATAAAAATCTCGTATGCGTTCACATTTATCCTTCATATTTATTCAAAAAACAAATTATTGAAATATTAACTTTTTTGTACTCTAACAATAAATAATGAATTCACTTTTTTAGTAAGTAATCAATTTTATTAATACTTACGAAAACAATAAAATATATAATAATATTAATACATACGAAAATAAAGTGTGTAATGCTCAAATTGCTGTACATTTAGCATTTTTATGGTTATTGTATCTATTATACAATATTCTTATTCATAATTTTAAATTTTGAAACAGAAATATTTTAACGATAATGCTGTGAACATACATACATCTAAATAAATTGTACAATAAATATCCATATTGTACCTATTTATATTTATATAAAAATATTTATGACTTGTATAGTTTATTTTAAATTTATTAATTAAAACTTATGCAATTAACATTTTAAAAAAATTATATCTTTAAAAATCTTGAAATTTTATATTATTTCATACACAATAAGAAATGTAAGAATCACCCATTTTTATTTGGATTTCTAAATATTTTTTTCTATTTTGCGTCGAAAATAAAGTCATTTCGATACCCAAATGCGTATCGAAATGGCCTTCATTACGATACGCAAAGTTTTGTCTTCAAAGGTTGGTCACATTGGTCATACAAACGTCAGTGAACATTAAAACGAATAATTATGTAAATAAAATTAATAAGAATATCTAAATTAGTGTTAAATATTTTAATTAATTAAAATAATTAGTAATGATAACAAAATTTCAAATTGACTATTTTGTAATAAAATACACATTTTTTAATATTTCAAGACAAAAGATGCAAAATAGAAAAAATAGTATAAAAAACTCGTTTCATAAGACGTTTTATCGCACTTATCCTTTAGAAAACTCCCCGCTGCGCGGGTCGTTTTCTCTACAGATTGCGTGCGATAAAATCGTCGATTATGAAACTAGTTTCTTAATATACTATTTTATGTTGTAATCTTATTTTTGCAATTTCGAATCACAATTCAACGTATTTCGATATTGTCAACAATATCAAAAAGTGAGATTTTTCCAAACTGTTTTATTTTTCAGCACTGTTTCATAGAAAATTGTCTCAATGCTAAGTTGATAATAGAAATGTTTGCTTATATTTTAATATGAATATTGATTATAAAAAATTTGGTTGCAGAATAATTTTGTTTAATTGTGTTTTCGGAATTGCAAAAAACGTAGTGTGCAACTCGTTAGCTTCGCCTCGTTGGACGAAATTACGACGCATGCGGAAAAAATCAACTTTGTGCAACTAGATACACAAAGTACTATTTTCAGCAAAATAAGAATTACTTCTGACTGCAAAATTACATATATTTTGACATGAAGTAATATTAAATTTTATTTAATGTGTGTTATCGCTTTCATATAAATCATATTTTCTAATTCAGCTGTATGCGAAATTCTTAATTTTAAATCCTGAATATAGCTTTTCATTCAACATTTAATGAAATCTTTTATTGAATAGAATAGCAAATTGGTAACCATGGTAAAACATTATTTAAGTTAAAATTTTATATTTTTAAATTAATTATTAATTATTAAAAAAAATTTAAAATTAAAACTTATATTATATATTATTATTTTTATTTTATATTAAATATTGTTAAACAATTAAGAAAAGACAAATAGTGGAAAAATATAAACAAAATGGATAAAAGTTTTGAAATGTACCGAGAAAACTCCATAAAACCGGTGTAGAGATACTACTACGTCTACCGATCCAAATCAAAACACATATAATAAGTTATAAAGGAATTCCCATGACGTAATTTCTTTTTATCAAAACAAAATAATAATAATTTAGTAAACAACATTTCATATGTTTACAATTATTAGTAAGCGAAGTTTTATGAACTTTATGAATTATACATTATTCAAAGTGTGTCATCATAAAAGTGTGTATATATATTATGTTTCAAAATTCATCATATATTATGTTTCAAAACATTGTAACTAATTTTAAATAATTTTAAATAAAACAAAAGGTAAATAATTATGATGATACAGATTTTATTAAGGGGAAAATAATAAGCAATTAAGCAAAAATATATTATATGTACATTTTGCTAGAATTGCATTTTCTACATAATTAGTTTGAAATAAATATATTGATTGATTTAAGTGGGGATTAGGAAAATGAAAATGCAAATCCAAAAATTGTATAAAAGAAAGTTTTCGAACAAATAAAAATCAGAATCAGTTTGAATTTAAATAGTGTTTTCTTTACTTTTTCTGATCCTCCTGACGACCTCAGTTGACGCACGTCAAACGGGTCTAACGGTTTCTTTCCTTGGTGCAAAGTTGTTTCGGCAAACTGTATCATTGAAAAACCGGACAGATTTGGACTTACGGACATATAGACGGCAGTGTTAAAATATCTCTTGTGGTATATTTTACCACTAACAAAAGTTTAAAGTATAATAAGTAATAAATACGCAGTCAGATCAAGGTAGTGTACAAATGTCGTTTACTAGTTAAAACATATTCTTGATTTTATCATTGAAAATAAAATTAATTAAATTATTTTGCAGCCAATTCAATTGCCATCCTTATGGTGCTATTACACATAACTTAAATTCAGTGGCTAGCATCAACTTTTCATCTGAAAAGTTGATGAACATAATTATTAATATTGAATATCGTTGGCTTCAAAGCATGTAACTACATTTGCAAAAAAAATGGAAAGAAGCGAAGAAATGTTTCATTGCAATTCTAAAGAACCTTGGAAATAAAATTTATTATCAATAAATCAAAATAAATAAATTTTTTTTTATTTATTCATAATAAATTTTATTTTCCAGGTTATTTAGAATTGCTATCAAACGTTTTCTTCGACTTTTCCCAATTTTTTGAAAATGTAGTCACACGTAAATGCTTTGGAACCGACGATATATAGCGATAAACTCCAGTGCTCCAATAAAAAATAGTTCCGATATTACAATAGATAATTGCCACAAATAAATAACAGAACTCTTTTTACCCACCGCATTGCGTTATACATAAAATATATTCCGTTATTGTGAATCAACCATAAAAAAAATGGAAAGTTGCCGGTATTGAAAAACGTATGTTCAATATTAAGTTGTATTATATTATTCTCAAAATCTGTTTATAAAAATATAATAAGAGCAATACCATCCGCTATATTGTAATAAGATATTGTAATAACATAATTCTTTAATGTAAAGTTCTCCATTACTAAATATTATAAAACACGCCATTTTTATGATTAAAAAAATGTAACATCATTGTTGATTTAAAAGTTTGATGTAATTATGACACTCTTTAATACTCACACGCAGTTTATATCATTTAACGTGTAAAGTTCAAACAACCAAATGTTTGTATTGTGTTTAAGGTTGAAACATCTAATTATTTGTATTTCATTCATATAACTATTGTAATTGTACTAGGTCATTCAATAAGTCCGTAGGATGACACATAGATGGCGTTACTAGAATTTTTTCCATATGATTTTTATTTAGTACTAACCTTCAAACGATACGTGTATAAATTTGACAGCAATCTGACTATTTATTCGTGAGTTATAGCATTTTGTGTGAAGCAACTTTTGTTTTTGAAAAAAAATGGAAAAAAGTAAATTTCGAATTTTAATAAAGCATTGCTTTTTGATGAAAAAAAATACAGTGGAAACCAAACAATGGCTTGATAAACGTTATCAAAACTCTGCTCCATCGAGACAAATGGTAGAGAAGTGGATGGCTGAATTTAAATGTGGTCGTACCAGCACAAAAGATGCAGAGCGCTGTGGACGCCCAAATGAGGCTGTTATTCCAGAAAACATAAAAAAAATCCACAAATTGGTTATGAACGATCGCAAATTGAAGGTGCACGAAATAGCTGACATTGTAAAGGTAGCAGATGGTAGTGTTTTTACCATTTTACATGAACATTTGGGTATGCGAAAGCTCTGTGCAAATTGGGTGCCGAGCTCACAGTCGACTAAAAACAACAACGAATCGATGCTTCGGAGGAGTCTTTGGCACTGTTAAACCGCAATAAAAGGGAATTCTATCGTAGATATGTGACAATGGATGAGACATGGCTTCACAATTACACACCAGAATCCAAAAGACAGTCAGCTGAGTGAACAGCAGTCGACGAACTGAATCCAAAGCGAGCAAAGACGCAACAGTCGGCCGGTAAGGTGATGGCGTCTGTATTTTGGGATACGAACGGAATAATATTCATCGACTATCTCCAAAAAGGAACCACCATCAACAGCGAGTATTACTGTGAACTTTTGGATCGATTGAAGGCTGAAATCGCAAAGAAACGGCCACATTTGCAAAAGAAAAAAGTGTTGTTTCACCAAGATAATGCACCGTGTCACAGATCGATGAAAACGATGGCAAAATTGAATGAATTGGGCTTTGAATTACTTACCCACCCACCATATTCTCCAGATTTAGCCCCCAGCGACTTTTTCCTGTTTTCAGATCTCAAGAGAATGCTTGCTGGAAAGAAATTTAAGTCCAATGATGAAGTAATCGCTGAAACTGAGGCCTATTTTGACGAGAAAGAGAAATCGTACTATAAAAGTGGTATAGAAAAGTTGGAAAATCGCTATACTCGTTGTATCGCCCTCGAAGGCAACTATGTTGAATAAAAAAATCGAGTTTTGTCAAAATGTTGTTTTTTTCTTACTTATCCTACGGACTTATTGAACGACCTGTTAAAGAAAACCATTATACGTGCTGCTTAAAATGGATATTTAATAAATGGTTGGAGCTGAATATTAAGTCGATAAGGTTATTGAAAAGTCACAAGAGATCAGCATTTATTCAAGCATGAAGCTCCTGCTAGAAATCAAACTTGTATCTGGATATTGTCAACATAAACTACGATCAGCTCCGACTTTCAGATTCATCGCCTGTTATATATTGAAATAAAATACAATGTAAACTTAATATAATAGTATAATATAATGTAGGTATAAACCGGACGTTATTTATACCAGTAGTGAATTGTAGGTCACCAACAGAATGAAACGACATTTTGTTATATATATAAAAATAAAAATCCCTCCCCGCATGGAGGGATCAGTTTTTATAGTTTTGAATATTTTTTTATTTTTGATCTACGGGTGTGACAACCCCGCGTACTCCAGGCCCTGCTATTGACATAAGAGTTAACGTGAGATATCACATACCACTGGCAATAGCAGTGAGATATTACTAGCCAAGGTGACATCTTAGGGGTGGTGGCGGATGAACTGTATTCAGTCAACGGTAGCACCCTCAGTCTTAGCTGTGAAATAATACTTGATGATGAGACGCTATTGCTTCCTTGAGGAAACGAGCTTTCATATAACTATGTGTGGGTTTTAATCTTCAAGAAAGATAGAGCGTCACAGGATCAAGGTTTATGCAACCGGCTGGATTATTGGCAACTACAGTTTTGTTTTGTTTCAGCAAATTTTTGTAAAAATTTGCTATTTACTTTTTAATTTGCTTTATATTTTCTCTATTCTATCATAAAATATTGGCCTATGTCATATTTTGTCAGTGATAGAATTTTTTGTTTAGTTATCCATTCTTTAAACAAAAATATAAAAAAACAAAAAAAGAAGATTTACGTCCATCAACATCTTTGAACGTATGTTGTTGTGGGACCTTGGTCTTAAAAGGTTTTTATGTGTTATTGTGACACATATTGTAATTCCTACTACACAACACATTTTATTAAAAAAAAAAAAAAAAAAAAAATTGTGTCTGTTTACCGACCACTGCCTATATTCAACCATTTAAGGAATCGTTCTTTAAAACGGACAAAAAATAGCTAAATAGATACACATCCAAGAGCAAAAATAAATAGGTATAAAGTTTAGTGACTTATTACTCATCAAATACATTAAGTCGTATGCGAATAATTAATATATAAAAAACAAAAAACAATCTGTTGTTTGCATCGAACAAGTGTTGACGTAAAATATATTAAAACAAAAAATATTGAAGTGTGAAAAATCTCACTGTAAGTTTTTCATTGATTTATTTTAATTTTAGTTTTAATTATTGTTTATAAACATTCGTTATGTTTAATAAAATATGGAGAACGTGTTTTTACCTTAAGTTCGCTTTAAATTTCTATAGTGTACAAATAAATTGATAAATTTATGATCTAATATTTCGAGAACTAGCTAAGCCATGTATATTTTAGTTTTCGCTGAGATTCAGTAGTGGGTAACGAAAGAGTGAATTTAATTATTTAATTTGAACTTTGCACACACACAACACACACATTTTAATGATTCGTTTTCGTCCACATTATTTGTATTATATAAAACAATACGAATATCGGGGAATCACATAATAAATCAAAATAATTTCTGGTAAAAAAGTTAAATGTATGGAAAATTTAACTGGGTCTTGAGCTAATTATTTAAAACTGTTTTTTATTTAACAGTATTTAACAGTATAAAATCGGCTCGAATAAATATAATTATGTATGGTGGAAATTTTATTTCCGGAATACTGACTGGTAATCTGATTTTCCTTTTTTTAGATGAGTTCTTCAAAGTCTAAAAAGAAAAGAAAGACTACTGCATTTTATTCTGAAGAGGTTTTTAAAAAAGCCTTGGCTGAAATTCGACAAAGAAATAAGCCCATTCGACAAAGTTGTAGAGAGTATGGAATTCCAAAAACCACACGGACAGAATAAGTGGACGCGCTAAAGATAATATTAAAAAGCGAGGACCGGAACCAGTATTGGGCTTGGTAGGTTAAAAAAAGGTGGTAGACTGGCTAATAAATATTTCGAAGTGTGGATTTCCAGTAAAAAAGTGTGAACTTTTTGACACTGTTCAGAAAATAATCCAAGATGGAAAAATAAAAACAACATTCAAAGATAATCGTCCGGGTGAAAAGTGGTTTCAAAAATTTTTAAGTAGAAATAAGGAGATTTCAGTTAAAACTGCTGAAGGGATTGACAAAGCCAGAGCTCAAGTCACAGAGGAATCCATTAGAGTTTGGTTTGGGGAACTTGAAACATTTTTGGACGGTATCGGACATAAAGAGATCATGGATAATCCTGAAAGGATTTTTAATGGAGATGAAAGTGGATTCGCACTTTGTCCAAAGTCCGGAAAAGTTTTAGGTCCAAGAGGATACCGAAGCTTGTATGAAATTAAAAAAGGCAATGGAAAAGAAAACATCACCGTGTTATTGACATTTAATGCAAATGGGTCTATTTGCCCACCGTGCGTCGTGTTTCCATACATCAGACCTCCCAAGGCTGTGGTGGATAGTATGCCACCAGAATGGTGTTTAGGAAAATCGGAAACGGGATGGATGAGAGGCGATGTTTTCTTAGAATATGTCACAAACGAGTTTGGCAACTGGATTGAGCAAAACAATATTAAAAAACCAGTGCTTCTGCTAGTAAGTCGCATATGTCGCTAATGCTTAGTAGTTTGTGCGAAGAACTGCAAATTATTTTATATGCACTGCCTCCTAGCACTACCCATATTCTTCAGCCAGCTGACGTAAGCGTATTTGCACCATTAAAAAATTATTTTAAGCGTACTATTCGAGAGTTTTTATTCAAGGAAGAAAACTGTAATTCCACAGTCACTAAAACCAATTTTTGTCCATTACTCAGTAAAACATTAAAACACCAAACTATGTCTGATAATATTAAAAAAAAATGGATTTAAACGCTGTGGGATTTACCCATTTGATCCTAACAGTCCTGATTATACCAAATGTGTTCGAAATCCTTGGAAAACATGAAATCTATCGAAAAACGGAAATCTAACACAAACATAAATCATTCTGATATAAAAACAACTAAAAAAGTTTTGAGTAGTTTGAAAACAAGGTTTAAAGGTCAGGAAAACAATATAGATATTATTATTAAGGAGTTAAATGTCCTTCAGAATTCACAACCGAATGACCCCAAAATAAAATCGAAATTTGTTTTAATATAGAATCCGATTCTGATAATAACGAAACATTAGAAATTGATTTGTCAAGTTCAGAAAACAATGGACAAAGAGTGGCGAAAAATATGGTTGAGTTGAGCAACAAGAGGAAGAACAAAATTTAGAGGACAATAACTTTGAGCCTTATTTGCTAATAGATTCTTCTGAAATTCACACTGCTCCTGAAAACATTATCGAAGCGAATGTCTCAATCTCAAGTTCTAATAATCACATTTTTGTTCCACCAGGCTCTTATATTAATTATGATGAAATAGTTTGTCCAGATCTTCCTCACGAATATTTTGAAGCACATGCACCAAATAAAGAAAATGTAAGCCTTGCAATAGAACCGATTCTGGGTTTACATGAAAATGTTAGTAACCTATCTGAAAATCCTTTTCAACATCATTTTTCAAAATACAACAAACAATGTACTCGTTGAATTTATTTAAAGGACACGTTATTTGATTTTCTATTGTTTTAACAAACATGTTTGTTAATTGCCAGTTTTCAACAATTAGTTCTTCTGAGCATGCGCGAACTTTTAAAGTCGTAGAACAGCTATCAACAATAATTCAATACATTTAGTTATTTTGAACGTTGCGCGTCTGAAACTTCATTCTAAATTGTTTTATTTCGAAATAAGGATTATTATAATCGTCTCTTATCATTAATGTTTTCAGCTTTTAATGAATATCTTTTACTGACTTGTAGAATTCTTTTAAAAGGTTAGTAATTTTTTATCAAATCATAAAGTTATTTTACAAGTTCTTTGTAACTTTTAACATATAATATTACCGAATATCATTGTATGATTATATGGAAATTAAACCTCATACCTTTGAGTTATTAAAACCAAAAACAACATTCTTCGAATATTTGTTTAACTAATTATAATTATCCTTCTTTATAGAATGGCTCCTTCGATTTCCCGGATGGCTCTTTTTGATATATGGGTACGAACCCCAAAATATTCGAAGTTTGATGCAATGATGAGTTACGTTATTGAAGAAATAGGAGACGTTGGAAAGTCTGAAGCTGCTTTAAAGTGTATAAAAAATAAAATTAGAAGTTTTTACTAAACATTTGAGAATAAATGGACAAAAATAGGGAGACATCGGCAGCGCTTCCTGGACACCTATTCTTCTTGGATAAGTAAAAATATTGTATTTACTGATCCTTTATATTTAAAACTGTGCCAAGTACTTTCCAGCAAAATAGCACAATAATTGGACCTGGCCGGCCAACAAAATTTTTCAGCGCTTGTGGTCCTAAAGCTCAAAAGTACAAAGTGCAACATCTCTTGGAGTCAAGTAGCCAGGAGCTAAGTATGGCCACAGAAATGAAGCTAAGGAAAGAAGGAAAAAGGGATTCAGCTTCCATTATCAAAAAACTTTCGGTTGCATCTCCGAATCGAGGTACAATTTTGAAAAAGTCACGACAGTCATCGCTAAAGCAATCAGCATCTTTGTCGGCGGAACAAGCGCTCGCACTAATAGTGAATGTTAATCTCTCCACTCGACAGTACCAACGAATTCGTGAGCAAGCTGGAAGCTTAAATTGCAAGCTATATAAGCCTCTTATAAAATTGCTTAAATTGCAAGCTATATAAACCACAGAGTCAAAGAAGCCAAGTTGTTATGTTATCCTCAAGGAGTTATGATAACAGAAACATCCGCAGAAATACTTCTACAAGCTCTCATTGATCACACACTCTTTCGCTTTTGTTAAATTCAAGAAGTGAGCGAGAAATTACATTCATATAAAGATAATACATATGGTATCATCATTAAATGGGGATGCGACGGGTCAGAACAGAAGCGATATAAGCAGAGATTTACGGAGCAGGATTCAACCGATGAAAGTTTATTTAGTATTTCTAAGGTGCCAATACAAATTTTCTGTGGTATAGGGGATACTAAAACCATCATTTGGAAAAACCCTGCCAGATCATCTACTAAGTATTGTTGCGCCATTAAACTGGTTTTCGCGAAGGAATCTACAGATTTAATAACTAAAGAAGTCAATGATTTAAGGCAACAAATTGAAATACTTACGCCCACCAAAGCATCTTTCGGAGATCTTGACATTACAATAATACCAACTATGATACTTTGTATGATAGACGGAAAAGTTTGCAATGCGGTGTCATCATGTTCTTCCGCACTATGCTGTTACTTCTGTGGGGCAAAACCTACTGAAATGAATAATATAAATATATTATCAAGAAAAGAAATAAACAAAGAATATATTTCCTTTGGATTATCACCTCTTCATGCCTGGATTAGAATTTTTTAATGTGTTCTTCACATATCATACCGCTTAGAAATTAAAACATGGCAAGCAAGAGGGAATGAAAATATAGTATAGAAAAGGTGGCACAAAAAAAGAAAGATGTTCAGGAAAAGTTTAGACGTGAATTGGGTCTTTTAAATGATGTGCCCAAACAGCAAACTGGTAATACAAATGATGGAAACTGTGACGAAGGGAATTTCAGAAGCACTATTTTCGTGTCAAAGGTTTATCATATTCCCTTCGTCGCAAGTCTCGTAAATTCCAGACAATTTTTAATTTTATAATTTTGATCCATCATGACATTATACCCATTTTTCAAAATTTGCCCATGTTTCGTTTTTTTTTCCACATAATGCAAAAATATTAATAATTATAGTAAAATTTTCACATGTTTTGCTTTCTGTAAGTTTTACAGAAAATAATTAATATACAATTCTGGATTAACATAAGTTGTAATCCAATTTCGCTTTAATTAATTCTCATTTTTCTTTCTTTTCTACTTAAGTCTGAAATTCAGCCTTTCGTTTTTGTGTTGTAATTAAACAAGTTTTCGTTTAGGGAAAGTTCCCACAAATTGATTAGATTCTTGAATTAATTTTTTTTTCTCTCGTTATTATTACTTTTGTCAACTAAGAGCATTTTGAACAGGGCTCGGGTAACACCGAGGTGTTGACTGAGTTGGAAAATGTTTGGTCGGGACTTGGATTCTAATTGTCGACCAAGATGGTCGCGACAATTGGTCGTAGAATTTTGTTTTATTACCGTAATTAAATTAAATTTCGAGTATTTTGTTTTTTTTTTTGGCTTTATTTTTGTGGTTATTTTTTTGTTGTTATTAAAGTGAGTTGATGATTTGTTGGTGATTTTTGAAAAAAAAAATGGTTTCTTGTGCAAATTTTGTAGAATAATAGAAAAATATTGATAGAATTGAATATTGATAATTATTATAAATATATTAATTTTTGGAAAAAATCATTAAATATAATGGAATAGTGAAAATTGTTATGAGTATATCGTTTTTTTTTTAATAAGATCATTTGTTGTGTAAATTTTATAGAATAATATTGAATATTAATAATTTTTATGAATATATTCATTTTCAAAAAAAAATCATTTGGTTTAACTTATAAAATAAAATGGAAGTGAAAATTCTTATGAATATAACATTTTTTTTGAGAAAAAAAAAACGTATGTTGTGAAAATGTTATAAAATAAAATTGAAAAATGAAAATTGAGGTAAACATTATGTTTGTTTTTGTTAATGAGAAGTTAGAAGCTGAAGAATATCATGACATTTGGTGGTTGGATGCTGGACGTCTCCTGGAATAAGGTGAGGTAAGTCCATCTTTAACTGTTTGCTTTGTTTGCGATGTTGTTTTAAATGCCAGTTAGTTTTATTTTATCTTGTTTGTTATGTTTTAATTATAAAGATGATACAACTGGTAAAGGGGATTCAAGGCTGTTTTCTGTTAAACCGGTCGCCTTCAACCCTTATTTAAATGTCTAGTCTAGTATTCGTGTAGGTTGAAGGCTAAGTATGGTCTGCCGGACGTAAAAGGGATGTAGGGATGGCAGTTTAAGGTTTTTTTTTGTGTCAACACAATTCCTTTATCCCTATGAACCGCTCATTACTAGGACTACCTGGTTGCCGGATAAAACCTACGACCCCAAATGACTGGGCGAAGCCGAGAGCGGTATCCGGGTCCACAGTCAGGTGGACAATTCTTTAGCGTTGGCTAGTGCAATCTTTACTCCTATCTAGGGGTCTAGGTTGCACTGCTAAACGTTACAAAACTCTGCTCGTAAATTTTTCAGAAATGCTGCGAAGTCGGCTGAGATAACAGTAGTGTACTTAGCTCTAATAAAGCGTTTAGGAATTATTCTAGAATGCATAAACTCGGATCGTAAAATCAATTTGGATAAATTCGAAATATATGCAAGAGAGTCCCGGGATCTATACATTGAACAATATGGATGGTATCCTATGCCTGTTACCCTTCATAAAGTTTTATTTTATGGCAGAGCCATTATGGAAACGTGCATTCTTCCAATCGGACAATATTCTGAAGAAGCCCAAGAGACTAAAAACAAACACAACAGGCAGTTTAGGGAACAATTTACGAAGAAAACATCACGAATCGACACAAATACGGATTTATTAAACAGACTGCTAATTACATCAGTTCCGGCTATAGCAAGTTTGAGAGCATGCCCGAAAACTAAGCATAATAAAATGAATCCTGATTTGTTAAATTTATTTAAAAGTGAGACAGTTTTGAAGTCAAAAGTGACAATTCAAGACAAGTGGACAAATCTGAGGACTCATTAGATGAACATGTTATCACCAGCGATACCGACTAATTAAGTAGTTTATTTTTGCGTCATTCAAAATGTGTTTTCTTATTTAATAGTAAAACATAAAACTTAATAATGCTCTATTTTAAAAAAATGAAATTTTTTTATTTATGTAAATAATTTAATTTTTCTCTGTATTCTTGATTTACTCATTTTATTTTTATTATTTTGCATTTTATGATTACAATGTCTATAAATGTACTTGAAATAAGCAAAATTATAGTTTATATTTGCATTCGGAATTTTTTACTCCTAGATTGTTAAAATGACACACTGTGCGGTTGCGGTTTTGTTCATAATAATCAACAAACATGTCTGCAAAATTTACAAACTGTTCGTTAAAAATTGTTAGTAAATTAAATTCAACTGACATTAATTTGTTGTATTCAACGAACAAATTGTAGAATTAAAAGTAACAGAAATGTATGTTGAAACGAAGGACATTTCTGTAAATTTTACAAACATTTTTTTTTTGAGTGGATGTACAGCTTAAAAAGCTAATTGGAAGTCTAATCAAAACCAATCAAGAGGCTACAACAACGCCGACGTTAAATGGGAATTTTTCCGGGTGTACCCATAGATTTAATGGAAGTTGTAAGAGGTGGTTGATTTTTGAATTCTTGAGGAGTGAGTCGGAATTTGAGAAGTTAAGTATATAAGGTTTAAATTTGTTGTGATATACCTCAAACTAAGTTTTAAGGCAATAGTATGTGTCAAGCAAAAGAAAAAAAACTTAGTAATTTTTGTTAAGTAATTAGTTATTGTTAAATATGAAAGAACAACATAAGGGTTAAAAGACAAAAAAAATCAGTATTGTAAAGTTGGTGAAAAAAAAAGTTTTGTGAAACCTTAATTTTAAGGCTACTATTGACACTTTAATTAAAATTATTAATAACAAATAAATATGTGCGTTTAAATAAAGCAAGTGTTTTATTATTATAAACCATTTTTTAAATATTAAAACGAAAACAACCAACGAATTTTTACTAATTGTAAAAACCATTTGTTATCAACTGTATGGAGGATAATTGAATAAATAAAGTAAAACCATATGATGGCTGGAGGGTATTCTGGTAATGGCACCTGAGACGAGTACCCTTGACAATAGGAGGATAATTTGGATGCACTATTTGAATATAAAGGTGTTTTTTTTGACAAACCAAGGAAAAAAGGTAACCTCATTTATTTACCTAAGTTTTGCATTGATCAGGTTGTTTTTGTATCTTATTTGTATTGTTTTTTTTATATTTTTGTTGATTATAAATTAAAGTAAAGTTATGTGTTAATTAGTGAACATAGGAAGAGTTTTGATATGGCAGATCTCCTTTCTGGAGATCCTATGTGGTATTTCATAGGTGGAGATCCTAGGTGGGGGTCGTCCGAGCATATTTTTTAAAGCTCAATAACATCTGTACCTGATAATCGAATTGGATGAAACATGGTAAATAAGCATTTCTCTAAGGTTATATATTTGTTAGTGCTAAATTTTTTAAACTGTGGTTAAAAGTTTTTGAAACACCTGTGTAGTTAAATTGTTGGTGAAGAATTTTAAGATCACTTAAATTTGTGCTGTTTGTGTTTATTTTTCATAAAAATTCAAAAAAAACTGTTGAATTGCGATTTAATATTATAATTAAACTTAAATCAATTCAATTCATTAAATCAATCAAAATGTTTAAATGTGATTCAGCACTATGTACAAATTTTGATGGAAAAGAAGCAATAGTAAATTAATGCAGTACAATTTATAAAAATGGTTTCCACGGAATTTGTGCTGGACGTTCTCGTAATTGGAATGAATCTAAGTTAGGTGAAGCATTAGCCACTTATTTCATTTATGAAAATTGTTCAACATCTTGCAATTTAGTCAATGACGTAGTGAACAAAATGAAGAAAAGTTTTGCTGAAATATCAAATATCTTACAACAAGTAGTTCAGAACAATGCAGCCAAATTTGTAATGATTGCGAAGGAGTTTTTATGCTATAAAGAAGCTTTCGATAAGTTACAGATCACAGTATTTGACCCCAATAACTTTCAAATAAAAATCAAAAACGGTATTAGTAAACTCTCTGAGACAGTCTTATCAAATAAAGAGGGTAATGTGGATGATATAAGTAATAATACTGCAACTAACCATGGTCTACCAAGTCAAATACAAATTATGGACAATGATGACATTAATTTTAATGAATCAGCTGTTCTATCTAAGTTAGCGGCAAGGAATTTTATTACTTACAACAAGCACACATGTTGTAAACCCATAACATCGAGGTCATTCTTCATTATTTAGAATTGCTTATTTATCAAACACGCGCAATAAAGCAGGAAACTCTTGTTTCACTTAAAATTATTTAAAACTCTTGCTTCCCATAAATTTATTAAAAAACTCTTATTTCACATAAAATGTTTAAAAACTCTTGTTTCCCATAAAATTATAAAAAACAAAAGCAAAACTAAAAATGATGAATTGACGCTTTTTTTTAATTAAAACAAATAATTTTGATAAACATAATTATTAAGTTCTTTAGTTTTAAATTGAAGCTCCGACCGGAGGGTATCAAAATTATTGTTATAAATAAAATAAATAAAATTAAATCTATGTGTTGTGTTCAAAATTCATTTTCCTAGTCACGAGTATTTCTACAAATTTGGTGACAGCGGTGGGATCCCAATAAACAAAACGGGTCCAAATACTGTGATTAGAAAAAAATTCGTAAAGTCCGGTCGTAAAAAAAAAGAAATTCATTAAATTTTTGAAAAATCAATAAAAAAAAAAATAAATAAATAACTTTCAGTGCAATAACTTTCAGTGCATCAGTGATTTATAAAATATTAAAATTGCTGTAAAGATTTAGCTATAAAGATTTTTTTTTTTAAAAAATTTTTGTTTGCACACAAAATAAACAGAAAACACAACTAATACACGGTTCAACCAATTCGATACCCAGCAACAACATTACACATCCATCATCTACGGAAATAAAAGAATTAGTCAAGGAAAATTACATTACGTACAATTCAATCAAGATTCATCAAAAATAATTAAATTTTCTCCATCACTAACAACAACAATTTTCTTTTCAACAAATCTACATCAGGAAGATCCAAGAAGACATACAAACTGGCAGATGTAAGTTTTATTTTAAATCTTTAATTTTTCTAAATTTAAAATTCTAAATTGCTCTAAAGTTTAAGTGTTTCTATAAAATAGACTAAATTAAAAATCAATTTTAGCTGTTTAAAGCATAACTTTTTGTTTTGGTAATTTATTAATGTCAGACGATAATAATCGTAAAAGTCTTTCTTTAAATATTAGTTTAAGAAATCGAAAAGTGCGAAAAATTAATACTAGTGACCAACCAACTATTTCAAATAATCCATCTGACATAATTGTTGAATGTTCGTCATCAGATAACCCAGATAGTGTCGAAGTTTCTTCTGATTCCGAATCAGATAAACCTACCTCAGTTTCAATTCATGAATTTTCAAATCAAATTCAAATATCAAAGTTGAAAATTTAAATAGTCCTACAATGTCACTTGACGTTTCGTTTGCTTTAAAACTAATCCCTGAATTCAGTGGTGAAGCTATTCTATTAAATAAATTTATAAAAGGTGGTGATATTATTTATCAATCAGCTACAACGGTAGAAACTAAAAAACAATTTGAGAATATAATATTAATAAAATTATCTGGCAAAGCATACCAATGCGTTGAAAATAACGAACTAACCTCATGGGGATCAATCAAAGAAGAATTAATTAAACAATTTAGCAAAACTCGCACTTATAATCACGTAAATTCAGAGTTAGTACATTCACGACAAAAAACGGGTGAAACCATACATGATTTTGCAAATAAAATTGAAACACTATTAGCCGAACTAAATAGTTCATGTATTCAAAGCGAAGGTATAGAAACCGCCAAACATTTCCGAGGGTTGCACTCAAAGCTAGCTATTAACAGTTTTTTAGACGGCATAATCCCTATTATTCGAAAAAATTTGAGAAACGACTTTTCAGATCTTAAAAGTGCGGTACTAGCTGCAATAGAAGAGGAAAAAAAGTTGTTATTCAAACCAATAAATTCTATGCCATTTAGTAAAGAAAATCCTAACTCAAATTCAAAGTTATTATTCTGTTACAAATGTAAAAGAAACGGTAATACTATATACAATTGCAGACACAATTTTAATAACAGAAATTTCTTGCAAACGCGTTCAAATATTCCGTTAAATAATCAGCAAATAAGATACGCGACAATTATTTGCACATATTGCAAGAATCATGGCCATAGTATAAATGAATGTAGAAAGTTAAAAGCCAAACACAATAATAACGGAAATGGCAGTTACCAAGGTTATTATTACAGAACGGAAAATAAAAATCTTAATACGATTCCCAAAGTACAAAGTTCCAATCCGGGAAACGATCATCCGAGCACGAGCGGAGTGACTCAAATGGGGAAATTGTAACATTAGAACCGCAAATTTTATTTAACAATAATTTTAAAGAATCAAACGAATTTCTAATACTAACATTAAACATAAACGAAAATAAGGAAAATAAAACAGATTTTTTGTTGGATACGGGAGCATCCATTAGTTTACTAAAAAAAGGTAAAGTTAAATTAGAAACAGACGTACATTTTAACAAAAAATTTTTACTCAAAGGCATTGCTGACGAAACAGTTCAAACTTTAGGTGAATGTTATTTACAAATACAAATTTGTGATGCAAAAATAATGCATTCATTCAATATCGTTGATGACGATTTTCCAATTCCCACAGATGGAATTTTGGGTCAAGATTTTTTTTATAAAACTAATAGTGAAATTAGCTACGGAGATAAAAAGGTATCTCTAAAAATAAACAATAAAATTTATAACCTAAATTTAAAAACAAATTCTAAATCCCATTACATACCGGCTAGAACGGAAAAGTTTATTCGAGTTATGGTAAATACAAATGAAGAGAGTGTCTCATTAATCACATGGAATGAAAATATAAAAACATTTGAACGTGAATTGAATTCGTGCATTGTTTCATTCATGGGATAAAATATAAAAGGCAAATGGCAAAAAAAAAATTTTTTCTCAAACTCGAAACAAAAATTTACAATAACGGGCTGATAATGTTTCGTTGCGTTGTGTGTTCTTAACCGTTTGAGAATTCTATCGATCTGTTGCTGTTGCTGCTTCGTTTAAAGTAAAATTGCAACGCGAACTTCTAACTATATAAGAATCACGATTTGTGAGAAAACGAACTATACTGACGGCCAACAATAAAGACATCTACGAACTTCACAAAATTATTCAATCTAACATTCAAAGCGAAGAAATAATATAGAAATCCGTCTTTACCGCAACTGCTATAGAGCCAATGAAGCATTTTGTTTTTCCAACAGAATGTTTTTAATTCACTTGATTTGTCACACCAGGCCACGTACTGCAATTAAAAAACAGTTCACCGCAGTGTACCGATAAAATCCATAAGATTTACTCTTTTATTCGTATCAATTGCTCGCTAGTGGGTACTGCACAAAGACATACTGCTGAACCGAACTGCATATCATCTGAAATGAAATGATTTGCTGGAATCAATAACCTTGGATGGCTTCAATCTACAGCTGTTTAAAAATGTGTTCTATGCCTCAGATGCATTTTGGACTAAGATCAAGGTTTTCAGAGACATCTTGTTGTGATAAATATTCTTGTTGTTGTAATAAATATTCTATTATTCCACAAAAAAATCGCCAACTTTGATTTTTATTAAATAAAGGTTAATAAAATTTTATTGCAATTTTACCAATTTTACCAAGCCTAAGTAATATTACGTAATATTACCAATTTTACCGGTAATTTTATCATGCGTAATATTACCTTTACATCTGTACTCATTATCACAAGAAATTTTACCTGGCGTTTTTATCTCAAATTCTTTAGTCAAGCCAGAGAACTATTTAGTAACAGTGAGTATATTAAACTCTACTGAAAATGATATAGAATTAAATGATGTTCCATTAAATTTGTTTAGTATAAACAATTTCGAAGTTTTACAAATTAATTGTAATGTGGAACAACGTATGAAAACAATAGAATCTTCTCTAAAACTAGATGATTTAAATAACGAAGAAAGAATGTCTATTTTAGAGATATGTCGACAATATAATGAGTATTTTTATCTCGAAGGAGATCACTTCACTTCTACCAGTGCAATTGAGCATAATATTCCAATTTGTCCTAATCAGCCTCCCATAAATTCAAAACCATATAGATTACCTGAGTCTCAGAGATCAGAAATAAATAAACAAGTTAACGAAATGATGGAAAAAAATATTATTCAACCAAGTTCCAGCGCTTGGAATTCGCCTTTGTTATTAGTTGCGAAGCGTCCAGATTCTACTGGCCAGAAAAGGTTTCGCGTGGTGGTAGACTACCGAAAATTAAATTCAGTTACCATTGGTGATGCTTATCCTCTTCCAAATATTACAGAAATTTTAGAACAATTAGGTAAATCCAAATATTTTTCAACCCTGGATTTAGCCAGTGGTTTCCATCAAGTTAATATGAGTAAAGCAGACAAACCGAAAACTGCTTTTAGTACTAGCCATGGCCACTACGAATTTAATCGTATGCCATTTGGGTTAAAAGGTGCGCCTGCAACCTTTCAGAGTTTAATGAACTCTGTACTTACTGGTTTACAAGGAAGTAAATGTTTTGTTTACTTGGACGACATTGTTATCTACGGATATGATCTTAGGGATCACAATAACAAATTAATTGATGTTTTAGAATGTCTTAAACATAATAATTTGAAGCTTTAACCAGATAAATGTAACTTTTTGAGAAAAGAAATAAATTATTTAGGTCATGTAATTACTGATAAAGGAATTAAACCAGATCCTTTAAAAATTTCTGCTGTGAAAAATTTTCCTAGAGCAAATTGTACAAAAGATGTGAAATCATTTTTAGGTTTAATTGGCTATTACAGAAAGTTTATTCCTGACTTTTCAAAATTATCAGAACCATTGCACAAATTATTAAAAAAGGATGTCAAATTCGAATGGAATGGTTTTTGTGACGAAGCTTTCAATAAATTAAAAGAAAAATTGGTAAATCCTCCAATCCTTCAGTATCCCGATTTTTCTAAGGAATTTACAATAACAACAGACGCTAGTGATCATGCTATAGGTGCAGTACTTTCACAAGGAACAGGTTCAGTGGATCTACCAATTGCTTTCGCAAGTAGAACTTTAAATAAAGCTGAGCGAAACTATTCCACCATTGAGAAAGAATTGTTAGCAATTGTCTGGGCTGTTACGTATTTTAGACCGTATGTCTACGGACGACGTTTTTTAATTATAACAGACCACAAACCATTGGTATGGGTATGCAATATTAAAAATCCTTCATCTAGATTAATGAAATGGCGTATTAAGTTAGAAGAATACGATTATAGAGTAATGTATAAACCTGGTAAACTTAATACTAATGCCGACGCACTTTCTAGAATTCCTATGACCACTTCTCAGATTAATGTTGTGACACGAGCTCAGTCGAACAAAATAATAACGAATAATAATCACAATATACCAGAAATTTCAGAAATTATAAATAATGGAAAAGTTGATGTAGCAAAAAACGAAAATAATATTAGTGAACAAATTAGCGAGCATACAAATATAAAAAATAAAGATTCAAATCATGTTGAAGTAATTGATAGAAATGTGATAAATACGATTTTACAGGAATATCATGAAAATCCTTTAGGTGGACACATGGGTGTATCTAGAACATTTAGTAAAATCAAGCAAAAATACTACTGGAAAACCATGTTTAAAGATATTAAAAAGTTTATAAGAAGCTGTACGTTATGTCAAAAGAATAAAATAGGTAAAATAAATAAAATTCCTATGAAAATTACAACAACTTCAGAACAACCATTCGAAAAAATATTTCTAGATGTTGTTGGCCCTCTACCTGAAAGCTTTTCAGGACAAAAATATATTCTTACAATACAGGATGATTTAACAAAATTTTCAGATGGAATTCCAATGCCAAATCAAGAAGCAGAAACAGTTGCTAAAGCCTTTGTTAAAAATATAATATGTAATTTTGGTACCCCTATTAGTGCTTTGACGGATCAGGGATCAAATTTCACTAGCAACCTTTTTTAACAGATGTGTAAATTATTAAAAATAAAGAAAATTCAATGTACAGCATATCATCCTCAAACCAACGGCGCTTTAGAGGGGGAATATATTAGAAATTTTTGTACAAATGATCCATTAAACTGGGATGAGTGGATACCGTATGCCATGTTTACTTACAATACAACTCCCCATACTTCTACAAATTATTCTCCATTTGAATTATTATTCGGTACTAAAGCAAAATTACCTACTTCTTTAACATGCGAACCAGAAGCAATGTATAATTATGATGATTATCTTTTTGACTTAAAAAACAAATTACAGAATTCACATATAATAGCGCGGAAAAATTTAATAGCAAATAAAGAAAAATCTAAAACTTATTATGACAAAACATCTAAACCATTTTTGGTAAATAAAGGTGATTTAGTATATTTGAAAAACGAACTTAACAAAAATAAAAAACTTAATCCATTATTCCTTGTTTTATTCCTTGTTTAGTTTTAGAAATACCTAGCGCAGAAAATTCTATAATAAAAATAGGGAATAAAACTCGTACGGTTCACAATAATCGTCTTAAAAATTGTAATCAAAATTGATTTGCAACTTAATAAATTTTTTAAATTAATTTTAGAAAACAAGGAAAATGAGTCTTTTTGTTTATGTCACTCTCAACTTCATAGGCATTTGTTTTGCCGATTTTAATGTGACAACCATAACTAACCCTAACGGAGTTTATTTCGAAGAAATAGGAACAGTTAACATATATGAATCTAGTTGGCGAATCGTAACTTATTTAAATCTAGATACATATCATCAAGAATTCAAGATGCTCGAAGACTGTATATCACAAACACTGGCAATATGTAAAGATGTACACACGAGAAATGACTATTGTTTAAGCTTAAAAAGTTATTTAGAACATAGTTTTAGAGATGTTACAGTCGACGATGATTTTCTAACAGAGATATTTGAACGAAAATCTAAAATAAATAAGCGAGGTATAATTAATGGTATTGGTAGGATATCTAAAACACTGTTTGGTACTCTCGATGACGAGGACGCAACTAATTATGACGGACAAATAAATAAAATAATAAAACAAGATAAAGAATTTAATCATTTGTTATTAGAACAAACCTCAATTTTAAAAAGTTCTGTCGAATTTACAAATAGAACTTATAACTTGTTTAACAAAAAATTTAATGAAATCAATAATCAAATAGAGGAATTACAAAATAAAAATAAAATTGAAAACAATAAAATTTATAAAATACAAAAATATGAAGAATTAAACAATTTAATTATAGGGTTGTTAAGCTCTTTCCAATTAAAACAAACAGATTATATTAACATAATAATGATGGCACAAAACCACAAGTTACATCCTCATTTAATAGTTCCAACGAAACTGATATCGTTATTAAATAGTATTAAGTCAAATTTACCAATAAGATTAAAATTTCCTTTTTCGATTATAACTGATAATCTTTTTGAAATATATAACTTAATTAAATTAGAAACTAAATTTAAAGAAGGTAAATTAATTTTTGTGGTAGAAATTCGTACTATACTTCCAAATAATTCTCAACCAGAGCCGTCTACTTCTAACTCAGGAGCATCTGTTGACACAAATCAAACTAAATACTGAAGTTAATGGTGTTGTTGTTATATCTGAACAATCTAACGTGGAGGTGAAAGCAACCAACAAAAAGAAAAAATGAGAAAAGGAGCAAAGGTACTGGTGAAGTCAATATACAAAGTCACTCAAATCAAAATGTATCCTTTAGAGCACCAACGCCGCCGATCTTTAATCCAATTACTTTAAAAAAAAACATACAACTCCACGATTAATCCACCAATGCCTGCTATTAGAGCGCCACAGGAAGAATCTCATAAATTAAAATTAATGTATTTATACATATCTAACTTGGAGACGAGCACTACCGAGGAAACCTTAACAGAGTTTATTGAAAATACATTTAAATGTCAAGTGAATTGTAAGTAAATTACACCAACAAACTTTAGGTACATGCCAAACTACCTTTCTTTTAAAGCAGGAATACCACCGAATAAATTTTATGAAGAAAAATATAGTCAGAGCGCATTAAAGTGGAAAGCTTCAACATGGCTAGCCATCGTGCTTCGGGTTTTCGAGCTCGTTGGAATCAATACCGAAGGGCCTAAGCATCTACTATCACAACATGTCAGATATGAGGTCATCGTTGGAGAATTTCAGAAACGATCTAGATAACTCCAATTATGATGTTGTCATTGTGACCGAATCATGGTTACAGAGTCAGCAGTTAACAATTGTGCCTGATGGATGGTCTATCTACAGAAAAGATCGAATACTTTCTAATACTGATACAGATCAACTTGGGGTTGGTGTATTCATTGCAGTAAAAGATTACATCCCTAGTTTAGTGGTTCAGTTACAATCTGTAAGTGATGACATCTCATTTGACATTGTTGCATGTAAACTACAACTAAATGGTAAATTTTTGTTTGTGCTTTCTATATTCCGCCTAAGTCTAACATAAATAGTTATAATAATCTAGCTAACTCAATAGCAAACCTTAATTTAAACAGGACAATTGATGATGACATTTTTATTTATGGTGATGCCAATATACCGAATATTCATTGGGTTTCCAATGATTTACAGGAAAATATATATGACCCCGTTAATATTGATGTCACTTATTATGATTTTCTAATTAAAAGTTTTTCATTAGGTTTGTGCCAAATTAATAATTTTAAGAATAATAGTGGAAACCTTCTAGATGTTATCTTTACAAATTTTACATCTTATTTTGATCTTATTATAGCTTCACTAAAACTTTTCACCGTCAAATACTTCCACATTAACTTATTTTTTTACTAAGAAATTGACACAATAATTCCTTATGACTTTGATAAAGCAAATTATGAAGCAATTAACCGAGAACTAAATCCTTATATATTAAATTCAAACTGTGTAAATAGTGCTGCATCTTCGTTTAATGAATTTTTATGTGAAACTATCGATAAGTATACACCAAAGAAAATCGTATCAACACTTTCATGCCATGCTCCCTTTGATAGAGCACTTAGAATACTAAGAAATAAAAAAATAAGGTGCATAAGAAATACAAACAAACAAAGAGATTATCTGATTTAGACACATTTGTCAAACTTAGCGAACAATTAAAAATGAACAATTAACGAACAATTTAAACAAGTTACAACATGTTCTTGTACTACATAAGGAAAAAACTACTTTAAAACTGAACGATGATCCTAAACAGTTCTGGAACTTTATTAAGGATAGATGTAGTAATAAAGGATATCCCCCTTCTATGACTCACATGGGTAATTCCTCTTCAGAACCGATTTTGATAGCTGATATATTTGCACACCATTTTGAGTGTTTATCAACCACCTATCATCTTTAAAGAAACTGATCAGTCACACATTTTACCCTCAGCTGACAGAATACTAGAAATCGAGCTTACGCTTGAAGAAGTTTTTAATTCAATTCAGTCTTTGGACATTAAAAAAGGACCGGGACCAGATTTAATTCCTCCAAAATTCATTCCAGTTCCTCTTCCCATATATATTACGAAATATTTTCATACAGACAAAAAAAACAACAAGGAACCGAAGTCTTTATTGCAAAAATAAGAGTACTATTTTCAGAACTACCTATAGCGGGGATTTAACGGGAAAAGTACAATTAGATATGACTTTCGGACTTCTTTCATTGAGAATTTGTAACAAAATAAAAAGATCGAGCTTTAATTCTTTAATTAATTGTTGGAATTAACAAAAGACAAAGAGTTTCTCCTTAGTGAAATCGTGAATAGATTACCGGGAGAACAAACCATTAGAGACTACGTATTTAAAGAGAAAACAAATTTTTGCGTTTTTTGTAAATCAAAAGGTCATACTATTGACATATGTTGTAAAAAAGACATGAAAAATCAAAGCAAACGGTCACCGAAAAAAGACACAAACCCTAGATCTTCAAATAATCATTCATAAATGGCTTCATAAATTCATTGTTATGGTTGTGGTAGAATAGGGTTTGTTCGTAGTTGTTGCCTAACATGTACTCCTAAATCAATTATGTCTAGTGCACTGACTCCACCGAAAATGATCCGTGATTTTAAATTATTCAAAATGCACAAGGAGGATGGCTTTAACTCGGTTTCTCAAAAGTTAAACGGTACAAATTACATAGTATGGAAGTAGCAAATACGTAAGTATTGTAAAGGCAGTGGTTTGCTGGATAATTTGGATGGCAATTTTCCTGCAACAAGTGCAAGTTCTGAAATAAAATCACAATATGATCGGAATAATTCTGATAGTCGTGTGATGACGTTATATGAAGACTACTATGCATTAAAAATGAAAGAAGACGAGAAAATAATTGACTATTTATCAAAAAGTCAATCGCATTACCGACGAGATTCAACAACAAGGTGAAAAGTTGTCCGAAAAGCTTAAAATGGTTCGTATTATTGGTAGCCTATCAAAATTTAACAATCTCAAGACAGTATGGTATAATACGAAAGATACTCGATCATTAGATACATTAATATCGGCTTTAATGTTGGAAGAAGACAATTAAGACCAAAGTCAAAGCCAAGATTCATTGTCAACAGAACAAGTTGCATTTGTTGCTGGCAAATCTCACAAAAAGAAAAGTTCAGTCTGCGGAATTTGCAGAGAAAAAAAGAATGTTTGACATTCGATGTAAAAAAGGAAATGGCAGAAGTATTTTTTAGTGAGAAAGAAGGAAGAGTCATTTTGAATGTTCAATAAAATTAATAAATATAACATTGTGAAATTTAAAAATTAATTACAAGCATTTCCTGTTTGTACAATTAATAAAGAACTTTGTTAAAGTTAAATAAATAAGTTTTTACTTGTATTGTACAAGAAGCATACATTTTATTTTAATGCAACCACACACACACACACACACACACACACACACACACTAAAGTGGTATTTTTGCCCTATCCAGTTGGTCGACTAGCTCGATGGGCTTTATCCATTTCAATCCCAAAAAATTTCACACTTCGGTAAAATGCAATGTTGTTGCTGACACACTTTCTAGACCTCCTTGTGCTGGAACAACTGAGTGTGATATGTGTTCCATACATTTTAATATTTCTGCCAAAGGTTTGGCAGTAATGCGAAAAAATTATCTAGAAGATGAGAACGTCAAGAATCTTTTGAATTGGATCTTTTGAAAACGACGATCGTGACCTAAGCATTTATACTCGAGATCGCGATTCTGAAGAAGCTCAATTTGTCGTCCCGAAAAACTCTCAAGTTGGAATTCTGAAAGAGTACCATGACTCTCGAACTACGGGTGACTATGGTGTAGATCGTACAATTGATAAAATAAGAAAATTGAGCGTTGATATTGCTGAATTAATAGTTACTTGGGCATGAGATACCCCGCCGTATAATTTCCGATAACGGAGGTGAATTTATTTTAGCGAATATGCAACAGTTAACTTATTGCTTGGGGATAGAATAAAAGCTCACACCACTATCATGCCGAGGCTAATCTAGTAAAAAGGAAAATTCGAGATTTAACGCCCCAATAAGGTATCTTACTGCAACGGGGCGTATAGAAAAGCCAGAGTCATTAGTTTCCATTCGCTCTGCGAATAATTCTACTAAATGTGCATCCATATGTTTACAGCGGCCTATTTAACGTTCGGTCGCGAACTTCGTACTTTTACTGATATACAACACGATTTTCGTGCTATAGTACAAAGTGAGAATCTGATTCCACAAATAACCCCTCACTTACTCAGTATGCATAACGTCATGGAAAACGTTCGGGATACTTATTGTTGTATAAATCTCTTTAATCCCAAGTTAGGAATATGAATTAGCCTTAGATTTTTTTTTTTTTTAATAAAATGTGTTGTGTTATAGGGTTTACAATATGTGTCACAACAACACATAAATACCTCTTAAGACCTAGGTCCCACAACAACTGGCGTTCTAAGGTCATGATGAACGCTTTTTTTAAACCTCTGTGGGTTGAAGTCACCTGAGACTAAGGATTCCGGCAAACTATTCCATTTGTATGCAGTTCGGACAAAGAAGTCTTTCTGCGATCTGCCAGTATGACAGCGTGGGATCTCGACCGTTTGACTGGTTGCGGTAGCCGATTGTCGAGTGGAATGGGGGTAAGAATAAGTTTGAGGCATGATGCTGCTGATTTCATCTGAGCACTGTTGATGACGATATTTGTAAAAAACAACGAGGTCAGCAACAGTGCGACGATGTTGTAGGGAATAAAGTTTTGATGTCAAAGTTCGATCACCCACAATTCGTACAGTCCGCTTTTGAACAGAGTCCAAGAGGGCCAAGATGGAAACAGAAGCAGCCCCTCAAACTTGACAACAGTACTCCATGCAGGGACGAATATAGGACTTATAAACATGGAGCAATTGGTATGGAGCGAAAATTTTTTTGCATCTATTTAGGAGTCCGAGCTTTTTAGACGCGCTTTCTTCCATCGCCATTACATGATCGTTCCAGAGTAGGTCATTTGGAACTGTGACACCCAATAAACGAATGCTTTTACATTCACTTATTGGTTCATCACACATACTGAATAAAATATCTTTGGGGAACTCGGTCTTTGATCTGGAAACAATCAAGAGCTGTGTTTTGGTAGAGTTGAAATTGACCAGGTTTTGGTCACCCCAATCGGCGACATTTTTTAGGTCTTTATTCACGTTTATGGTAGTGTCTTTCCGGGCGGGATTAATTCGTTCGTGCATTTTACCTTTTGAAGGAAGGAGCTCGAACGACTTGTGCAGAGTACTATCAAGTCATAGAATTAAGAAATCAATTATAACAAATCAATAAAAATACTAAAATTGTATTAAACAAATTAAGTTGTTAATTATGCAAATTGCATAATTCTTAATATTAAAATAAGTTTACTTATAAGTATAAATAAGTTTTACTTAAATAAGTTTACTTGAAATAAACTTCTTTTTAATATTTCGATTTGTAAATTAAAATTATAATTAGGCCAAATTATTTTTGTTGATTTGGTTAATTGAAATAATATAAAAAATTATTTTTTAGTGAATAAAGTTTTTGGTTTTTAGTTGTTAACTAGAGAGTTGAATTTAAGATGCTAGACAATAGAGTCGTAATTTTAGTTTTGTTTAGTTAAGTTAAATTTTAATCAAAGTTTTTAATCCGAGGTGATTCTAGTGAAATTCAAGATAAATCATCTGAACTTAAAAATAAATAAAAATTATAATAAAAGTTATAATTAAAATTGTATAAAAATAAATTAATAATAGTTTTAAAATATTAAATAATTGTTTTAGTTAAAAGTTTTTGAGAATCATCCACATGTAAGAACCACATATACTATATGTACATAAAGTTGAATACAACAACTTGTACATGCTAAGATAACATTACAATTTGACGCAGCCGGTAGGTAATAGTAGCTAATTACAAATCTGAAATTTAAACAATATATGTGCCATACAACTGTTTCATACACGTGATTTGTGTAGCTGTAATTACATAATGAATTCTTCTTGTAAAACGTGTAGTGAAAAAATAGATCGCACTTCAAAAAATGATAACATTCAATGTTTACTATGCAAAAATATGTTCCATTTTGCTTGTGAAAATTCTGCAAATAGTGATAATAAAAATCAGTGGAAATGCCAAGGTTGTGTTTCAGGTTATGGAGATAAAAGTGATTATAATACATCTAAAATTTTAAAGTAACCTGTAAATAATACGTTAACCTCAGATAAAAGTGATATTGATGCATTAAAGTTGAGTCATGATGAATTCTTAAACTCACTCAAAGCTCTCGAGGTCATTCAACTACAACAAAATAGTTTTAGAGATACTTTAAACTCTATAACCGTGAAATTTGACAGTATTCTGCTACTAGAAAAAAGGATTGATATGAATGAAGATAAAATTGCTGTATTAGAAAAAGAAAATGAAGAAATGACAAGCTGCTTAAATATGTCTTCATTACGTTGCGAGTTATTAGAAAAACACTGTTATACTTCGAATTTGCAAATACATGGTGTTAGTTACAAAGTTACGTACAAAGTAAGTTACAAAAGTGTATCTAATACATGCACTGAAAAAAAAATTGAAGTTCATGACAACCTCATCTCGAAGTTGGCAGCTGATTATTTATGCAAAGAAAAGTTATTTGTAAACAATTTCACTGTGATTTAGACAACTACACAATAACATTTTCCTAACAACAGAATGAGTTTTATTTAAAATATAAAGTGCTATGTCCAATATAACAGTAGTTGAATAAAGATAATAACTATTTCCCTGAAAAAAATTTTCTATGGCCTCATATCATGAGTTTTTCATTTTACAGTTTAAGTATTTGAGATCAACTGAACTATATTTTATTTTCACATAAATATTTCGTGTGATTGTCTCAACTTCATCGATTTATAATTGTAGAGTTGTTGAAGCAATTTCGTAGTTTGATTCGCCATATGTGACCGCACGGTGAGGTTGAGACAATTGCATTTCGATTGGAAATAGGACATGTTTTTTTCAGTGTGTATTTAACTTATTACCTGTGGTTTAGCTAGCGGTAATTTAGCTGACATTGCAACAGTTATTTCATGAAATAAGTTAAATAGCCTAAAATTAACATAACTGCGGAACATTGAAACTTAAAAAAAATTCTCAGACAGTTGATAAGTTAAATAGGTCGAGTTTTACATGTAATATTGCATTTAATTTGGTTTAGTGAACGAATGTTAACTAAATTTTTGCTGTCTTTTTCATATAATACATATAATAATGTCGTTTTCTTTTTGCCAGAGCAGAAAAAGTGATTTTTTAAAGATTTTTCTTTCACAAAACGAATATGAAAAAATTTGATCTAATTTTGTAGTAGTGTTTGTGAACTCTCATTTAATGTTTTTGTTAATTAATAGTATTTAATTAAATAATTTTTATTAATTTTAAATTTAAAACACGATTTAAACAAAACATTTATTTCATTTCATTTATTTCACAATAATAATAAATAAATGGCGTCTTGTTTGTTTACTAATTTTACAGATTTGTAAATGTATTTGTGTAAATTTATTGTATTTGCAACATGATCTACTAAAAAATCTAGATTCAGAAAAAATATTTTCAGATCAAAAAAGAGCAATTTTTTGTACAAAAAGAATACGAAATGCAAAAAAAAGTGATCTGACAGCTGCTTTTTTTGCTCTTAGATCACTTTTTTGGTCAAAACGAAAACGACATAAGTATATGTGTTTATAAGTATCCATAAAGATTTATAGCAAATCTCGTTTTCCGATGACATTTATTATTAGTGCGCACACTGAAAAAAACATGTTCTATTTCCAATCGAAATGCAATTGTCTCAACCTCACCGTGCGGTTATGAAGAAATGGATCGGCCACCGCCACAACAACTGAATACCATTTTTGAAAATAATTTGCCAGCAGAAAATGCTATGATCGAAAACACCATCCCCGTTAGTGTTACTTGTGATGAAAATGTAGAGTGTGACGATGATATGCCAAATGATTGTACATCCAAAGCTGGTGAAAATGCTGAATTTTTATTATCAGAAGCAGATATTGCTGAGGAATTGATGAGCGAACACCTGAAATATGAGCATAACGCTCAAACTAAAATAGATCTGTTGAACGAACTGAGGCAATGGGCTTTGCAAAACAAGATTTCATTAACAGCGTTGTCACAACCACTGAAATTGTTGAACAAGGCTGGCATTGAAAATCTACCATTGGATGAACAATGAACTGTTGAGCCTGATGAACAATAAAGAAGGAAACATAAAATCTAATTTATTTCACCTAATAATTAAAAGACCTATATTTATGACTGAAGGATATTGTTTTATTAGATTCATTCATTTTGGTTTATATTTTATAATTTTCTGTAGTTAGATTATTAATTTTTAAAACTGGATTTTTATTAAACCATCGGTATATAATGGAAATATGGAATGTATCTTACTTTAAAATTTAGCTTTCGAAATGCGTATATAGTAAAAAATAATAAAACTCAGTAAACAAGAATGAGGTTAAGAATAAGGCTTTTTCATTCATTTTTTAAAAAATTTTGTTTCTTATAATATTATTTTTAAGCTTTTTTATGGTGAATGACAGCCCGATAATAAAGTAAGGTTAAAGAAAAACGGATGGTTCAATTACATGTAATTCTCATGAAAAAAACATGTAATAACTACAATATCTGACTTTGGTACAGTAAAATTACATATAATTTGCACTTGCTTAGTTTTGTATTCAGCTGTTACATGAAATATACATGAATTTACTCTGCCAAAGTCAAATATTGTAGCTATTAAATGTATTCTAAATAAGAATTATATTATCAATTTTCCACTTAATAGCTAGATAATTTACATGTATTAAATAAAATACGTGAAAAAAATTTAGGTTAAATTTAAGTTATTTCATGAAACACCTGACAAAATTTAACTTAAATAACAGGTAAATAATTTAATGGCTAGGAATTATGGATACGATATTATCTATCTCCCAAACTAATGCATTTAAGGACAAAATAGGTTTTTATGATAATTTCTAAACCGACTTCAAATAAACATTTTTATACATACTTTGGAGCGTATTTTTGAATGGATTTAAATGTTCATGTATAAAGGTTCGATCTTTCTTATACATAAAAAAAACAGGAAAAAATAATGAGAACAACCCTTAAAAATACAATTAAATATTTATTTTTTTATAAACTGAACTCAATTTTCTT
This sequence comes from Diogma glabrata, assembly GCA_963693315.1. Taxonomy (NCBI): domain Eukaryota; kingdom Metazoa; phylum Arthropoda; class Insecta; order Diptera; family Cylindrotomidae; genus Diogma; species Diogma glabrata. The sequence continues at coordinate 110,697,338 of OY856186.1, forward strand.
TTCGGTATTCGATAAAAAACATTAATTATTGAAAATATAATATAGTTTGTAGTATATGTGATCATGAGGGGCATACATTTCGGCATTTCGGAGCATACATTTTGTGGTTTGCATGTGTTTTTCTCATTATTTTTTCCTGTTTTTATGTATAAAAATGATCGAACCTTTCTTTATACATGAACATTTAAATCCATTCACAAGTTAAATTTAACTAATAATTAGCTAAAACATAACATAACATTTGCACTTATTTAACTTAAAATTTGGTTAAATTATAGTTAAACTTAATCACATATTGGCCAGCATATTACATAAAAATTACATGAAAATTTAACCAATATTTTTATGGAAAAAGTACGACACTTAGGTTAAATTTAACCTTTTATTATACATAAATTTAGGTTAAATGAGAATGTTCACTAAAATTTTGTACAGATAATATCAACCTATATTTAAGCTAAAATCCACCTATTGTGTTAGCTGGGTATATAGTTATAGGAATTTTAAATTTAAATGTTAAATTAATGATTTAAATTTTTTTTAATTTTAGAGTTCTTTCCGACCATACCATCGACTATGATTATCGCTTCGGAAATAATATTTTATGTGATCCAAAGTACGAATTTATAATTCATGAAGGTAAATCTTATTTAACCGAAAAATGACAATTCAAGGAGGATGAGTGGAAATCCAGAATTCACAGTGAATCAGTGTAGTATCCCACATAAGACAATTCAAGCATCAATGAAAAAATCCAAAATGTAAATTTAGGTTACACGAGTTTTAAAATACAGTTTATTTTATTTTTTCAAATAAGTAGATTCCCATTTTAATATTAAGTATTCCTAACTTTTCGCAATTAATTTAAAAAAAAACTAATTATGTCAAATTAAGTAGATTATATAAAAATTCAAATAAGTTTTTCAATTTTAAGTTTTGCAAGTTGATTTAAGTTTTTCGATCGGAAAAGTTGTTTATATTTTATGATCAAGAAAGTCAAGAAAAGTTATAGCCACCAAAGCTTTATTAAATATATAAAAATCCATCTTATTGAAATAATAGAATAATAAAATATAAAATGTCAGAAAAGTCATAGTGTGTGTAAAATTTGTAGAAAAGTAAACAACAGAAACTGTAAATAAAATTCAAAATTCATTTGGAAAGCATTACTGTTTATTAATATGTTTGTTAAAATAAATAAAACAACAAGTCTCCAAGTACCACATTGGCGCAGCTGGTAGGATTCACTTATAAATTTAAAAGGAGCTTCGAACTTATTAAATATTGTGTCAGGTTAAACTTATTACACAATTTTTATATTTGGTTCTTTGGCTAATATTCTAATATAAATAAATCTATTATTAATCTATTATTTTTTATTTGATGTTAAGCCAATATTTTATTTTAAATTTTTTATTTTTTATTATAATTTATTCATTTTGTCCGACGAGCTCATTTCGGTTCTTTTAATTGAACCATTGTTAAGGACGACAAAAACCAATAAAAACACATAAAAAACACAACAACACAATCAACATCCAAAATGACACAGATTATCTACATATGAAAATATTAAAATCTAAGAGAATAAAAAGAAGAGGAAATAAAATAGATTATACATATACATATAACAAATAGTCTCTCTTATCTAGTTCCATCCATACCTACAATTTTATAATTATATATTTTCTCTAGGAAAATTTTTCTTGTAGTGCTAAGGCTGTATTCTAATTGATGCTAAATTGTACTAAACGTGCTAAATCAATTTAGTCAACTATTTTATTTGACTAAATCGACATTTTTTTTCTAAATAATTTGGAGGAAATTCATACGTTTAACAATATCCGACAACTTGATTATATTAATTTAAATTAAAATTCGGTAGTTTTGTAAAATTAAATTTAGATTTAGCAGTTTAGTACAATTTAGTCGTCGTTTAGAATACAGCCTGTGAAACTGTGTTTCTTATTATAATGTTAATTTAATTTTAAAGGGTTTTTTGTTTGTTTTTAAAATGTGTTCTTCTTAAGTTTTATATTTAGTATATAAACAAATTTATAGTTAATTTTTTAAAAAAAAAAGTTTTAAAAATTTTAAATGTTTAATTTTCAAGAAAGAAGTTGTAATTAATTGGAAGTAACATCCATTTAATTAATGTTTAAACTAACATAACAAATGTTTTGTAGATCGTCGGTAACAATGGTTCAATTAAAAGAACCGAAATGAGCTCGTCGGACAAAATGAATAAATTATAATAAAAAAAAATTCAAATAAAATATTGGCTTAATATCAAATAAAAAATAATTAGATTGAAAAAAAAAAATAATTAAAATTGATGGTCGAAAACAGCTTAATGTGGAAGTATTGAAGAAAGAGTTAGACGCCAACGACGCCATTTAGATACATTAGGAGGAAAGCCAGATTTAATTTAGCGATTTTTTGTTGAATACGATTAGTTTAGAAAAACTAGATGTAAATTATAGCAATGCTGAACTGAAGGACGAAGGTGATAATAGTAAAATAACGGAAATAGGAAAAAGTAAAATGAATCCCATGTTTAGCATTCGATGAAGCAAAAAGCCTAGGACACTAATAATGACGATTTATGTTCACCAATAGAAAGCTACATGAGAATGAAAGAAGTATATTTGGACCGCGAAAGGGAGTTGTTGGATAGAGAACGGAAGCTGTTGAAAAAGAGAACAAAACTGTTTTTACAAGGAACAAATGGGACGAAACGAAGCGTTAAAAACGTTCGTTTTAGTTTAAAGGATATAGTAGAAATTATTCCAAAGTGTGATCCGGCGAAGACGACAGAGTTCAGCGCGGATCAATGGGTATCTCAAGTGGAAATATTGAAAGAGGTTCATAACCTGAATGAAAATAGATTATTTTAGCCGCAAAATAATGGAGTACGCGAGTAAGTGGTACGACAGTTGCATTAAACCGGATTTAAGTTGATAAATATTTGTTGAAAAACTGAAAGCGGATTTTAAATCTCATGTATGTCAAGCTAAGTTACATCAACAGATGATTAAAAAGTATAGAACAAACTATGTTGGACTACTTCTACGAAGTTAAGATTCTATAATCAGGTATAATATATTTGGAATAAATGATTACTAATGATTACTATTAACCTATCGCTAAGAACGCAGAAGGTAAAAAGTTTAAAGGAATTGAAAGAGATTGAATGGTATAATGAAATGTTAATGGATGACAACGGCTAGGCAGATAACTCGAGTAAGTTTGAAGGGAGAAGAGACGGATACCAGATGCAAGAAGAGAAAAGAAATCCAGGAGCAAGTGGGAAACTAGCAGTAACAGCAAAAAGTTTTGAGGTTAGAACTCGCAGTGTTACAATTGTTTTGAATAAGGACATATAGCAACCAATTGTCCGAAACCTTCCAGAAAGCCTACGTGTGAAATATGTTATAAGATTGGACATACTAAAGAATGGTGTAAGGAGAGGAATGTCATAAAAGTGTTCTTATATTGAGCCAGTGTGATGTAAAATCACAAAACCAAGTTACCATAAATCAAGAAGGACAAGTATTGGTTGAAGATCAATTAATTGAGGTGGATATGTTGATTGACTCGGGAAGCAGCGTGAGTATTTTAAAACAATCAATGTTAAAAAATAAAGAATATATTTTAAATTTAGATAATTTTTCGGAAATTAAAGGAATAAATAATAGCATATAGTACAGTAATGGATGACACCATGAATGTCAATGCTATATTACGGCGCGATTTTTTGATTAAGAATAATATTTTTAATTTTGTAAGAAAACCGAACGAATCATTATCGAAAGAGACTATGAAAACAATCGAAAGTAGTTGTTTAGAAACCTTCTGTATTTCATAAATACAAATTGCAATTAAAGCAGATTTTTTAAATTAACAATTAACAACATTAAATTGCAATTTAAATTTATGAAATATTTACAAAAAATAAATTAATCTAATTTCTGCGGACTCGAATATGTCGAATATAACAAAACTAATTAACAAAAAAAAAGTTAGCATTCTTTAAAAAACAATCACACCTCATATAAAAAATTTAACTTTAGAAAAAATTACTTTATTCTTTCAATTTGTAATGCGTTGTAAAAAATCAAATTAATAATTAAATGTGTTAATAAAATTAATAATTGGAAATGCACTCAGCTGTTATTCATCTCATATATCTCAAACAAAATATAAGTGAAGTTAATATTCTGTTATTAAAACAAAATATTGTGCCCATCCCGTACGCACACAGTAGCCATGAATTAAAAGGTGAATTATTCGTATGGGAGGATAATTCCAATCCAGGTAGTTTCAAACGAGGTGGTTTAGATCAGAGTAGCATTGTTAGAACTGAAAGTGTGAGATTAGAAAATGAAAGGGATACAATCTCGATAGTAAGCTAGAGTGGAACGATATAATGAAGGAACTACCAGGATATGACGGACAAAACAATGAATTAAATGTAGGTGATGATATCAAAACAATAGCTTACGCGAGTAAAGTTAATTATCTATTCCCAGAATGTCTATTCCAAGAAAAAGAAATAACCAATGATTAGACATGAAGTAGAAATAAAGTTAAAGGATGATAAATTTTTTAAAGTTATGCCAAAACGGTTAAGTGGTTTTGAGAGAAACGAGTTGAATGAAATTATTGAAAATTTATTAAACAATGGGTTATTAGAGAAGGGTGATATCAGGTTAACGGAAGGCGATTTAAAGGGAATATTTGAAGCGTTGAATATGAGGTAGCATCTAAGTACAAGCACCAGGCGGTAATAAAACGATAAAGAAAAAAAGGCAGAACAATTTGGAAGAGAATTGGAGAAAGAGGAGTCAGAGTACGAGCATTATGAATTTTTGGACACTGAATTTGACTGTCGTTCATTGAAAGCTTAGTTAATTTAAGAAGAAAATGCTTTAATTCATGCGCTATAAACCGAGAAAGAAATTAATTTATTTAAAAAAGAAATATTGTTAAAGTAAAGTAATAGAGAATTTCTAAGTAAAGTTTTATTTTAAAGGAAATGAAAAAAAAAAATAAATCAAATATTCGAAATGTTAAGTTAATGTTAATTTAAGTTGGTTTGTATAATTTAAAAACTAAAAATCAAATGAAACAAAACATCTATGGAGGCCATAGAATGTCAGAAAGACCGATCTGTAAGCTTGAATTCTATTTAAATTAAAACTAGCCGAAATAATTGTAGTAGAGCAATAATTGTAGAAGTTTTACAAACAAATATAATTAATGGCTGTTTTTCTTTATTTATAATTATCTCAATCAAGGTTTAAACTTGTAAAAAAAATTAGTGAATTCTTTTCGGTTGTACCAAGCCAATTTCGGTACATTTCCAACACCGAATTATCGAAATTTTTATTTTTTGTATTTCACTGCGATCTGTTAAGCGATCTGTTTTAGTTATTTAGTATGCACTTTTGTACAACGCATGACCGGTCCTAGGTTATCGATTATTTAATGAAAATATATAACTTCCTTGAGTAATGAGTATTCGAACGCACGCCAAACAACTACAGAAAACCATTCACATCAATTACAATATAGTATATAAAAAGATAAAGTGGCGAGTGTTGTTAATAAAATTACACTGCTCGAAATATTTAAATAGATAATTGAAACAATGTTTGAATTGAAATTGTCCTGAGGTTGGTTATATGTGTATTTAACTTGGTATATAATTTTAAGCAATATTACAGTTTCCAAAACTGTATTAGTATAAAATAACTAATATAATGCCATTTAATACAAATTCCTAACGGTTTAGCAAACCGTTAATATTTATTTTATCCCTATTTTAATGGCATTTAGCTCCATTTCTACGTAGTCGTGTTTGTCACTGCAGTTTATATGTGTATATATATAATTAATAAAAAATAAAAATGTAATAATGTTATTTAAATTAAAAAGAAAATATAAATAAATATAAAAAAACCTGATACATTTTATATTAAAATTTTGTAAATATAACAATAAAAAATTATTGTTCTATGAATAACATATTTATACCAGTTTATAATTTAATCACAAATATAGTACGGATACTCTCATTTTGATTGAGTGTAACATTAGGATTTGTTACTTTGAACTTACAGTAATTACCATTCTTCTTCCGGTTCGTTTGCTTCCTGGATTTGCTGAACACTTACCTCCGGGTTTTCTCGATTTTCAAAATTTCGATGGTTTTGCCCTTTACGAACATCTTTGCCACCAAAATTGCTTCTTCTTGATTGCCCTCCTCTTTGATCCGATGTTGTTGGAGTGTTTAAGTTTTCCAGGAAACTAGGAATTGGCTGATTAGCTTGTTGTAAAATTTTTTTTAAATCCATAGCAATGGGAAAATCTTCTTCAGGATCAAAAAAGCTTGTGGCTTTTCCACAATTACCAACACGTCCTGTACGACCAATACGATGTACATATTCATCAATAGACTTCGGTAAATCGTAATTAATTACATGAGTAACATTCTTTATATCCAATCCACGAGCAGCAACTGAAGTTGCTATTAATAATTTCATCCGACCAGATTTGAAATCAGATAAAGCTTCCTCTCGTTCTCTCTGATAACGGTCTCCATGTATTGAGGTAGTAGAAATTTTTGTTTCGCTTAGAAATGATGCCAAAAAATCAGCATTCCTCTTTGTCTCTACGAAAATCATAACTCCACTTGGTTCATCTTCTTCTAAGATTTCCATCAACTTCTTGCGTTTATCAAATTTCTGAACATTAATAATATTTTGTTCTACATCTGTTGATGCTCCACCTATTATGCCAACTGCAACAAATAGATATTGATTTAAAAACTTTGCCGCGAGTCGTTGTATGCTTTCCGGAAAGGTTGCCGAGAACATCAAAGTTTGACGTTTATCAGGAGACGGCATTGTGCGATTTTGCATAATTCTTTCCACACTAGGCAAAAATCCCAGATCCAGCATTCGATCTGCTTCATCCAACACCATGAAACGGGTATCTTCAAATGAAATTAATCCTTTCTCAATGAAATCTAATAAGCGACCAGGGGTTGCAATTAAAAAATGACAAGGTTTCTATAAATAATCATAAAAACTAAAGAACATATCAGTATATGTATAGTAGCAAAACAACTTACTTTAACGTTTTCTATTTGATAACCTTGTGATGTGCCACCATATACTAAACAACTTTTTAGCGAAGAACTGGTAGCAAATTTTCTAGTTTCGTTAAAAATTTGAATAGTTAATTCTCGTGTGGGCGATACAATAACAACATGTGGCTTTCCAACTGTTAGTATTCCTTCATTTTTTAGCAAGGCATCTATAATAGGTAAAAGAAATGCAGCTGTTTTTCCCGATCCTGTTTGAGCACAAGCCATAATATCTCGACCATTTTTGATAATAGGAATCGCATTTTTTTGAATGGGGGTCAATGTTGTGTAACCTGAACGTTGTATGTTCTCCAATAACAGCTTCCCAAATCCGAATTCGGTAATAGTTTCAATAGCGGACGGAATGTTTTCACCGGAAACCTAAAAAAAAGGATATTGATTAAAGATTATGATATACCGGTTGATTTTTTTAACCTGAAACTTTCAAATATCTCGCAAAATAAGCACTCTACCTAAAATGTCCGTATTCAAAATTTAATCATTCCGCGGGGGAAACACATTAGTGCAAAAATATAGTCCCCCACCCCCCTCTTTGTAGGTGGGCGGGGGTAACTTTGAATCTAAAATAGGAACCCCAATTTTTTATTGCAGATACGGATTCTACGGCTAAAAGTACGTACGATTTGACTAAAAAATTTTGTTCGATTCATGATAGATGTAAATTGGCCTGCCAGATCACCAGATCTTACTTCGCCAGATTTCTTTTTGTGGGGCTATCTCAAAGAGAAAGTTTACAAACAAGAACCAACAACACGTGAGAATATGATTGGGCGAATCAAAAATGCTTGTGCCGAAATTCAAGCAGACACACTTCTCAGTTGTGTTCTTCTCATTTGAAGAGCGGATCAATAAGTGCATTGAAGTCGAAGGCCATCACTTTGAACACTTATTTTAAGCTAAAATTTGTTTATTCACCAGCCATTAACATTAATAAACTTTTTACAATGAAAACGTGATATTTTTTATTTCAAATGTATTACAAAATCGTAGGCATATGTTCTTAGTAAAAGAAATCGAATCGAAAAAAATTGAATTTCGTCTATTACAGCGCCATCTATCATGAATCGAACAAATTTTTTTAGTCAAATCGTACGTACTTTTAGCCGTAGAATCCGTATCTGCAATAAAAAATTGGGGTTCCAATTTTAGATTCAAAGTTGCCCCCGCCCACCTACAAAGAAGGGGGTGGGGGATTATTTTTTTGCACCAATGTGTTTTCCCGAGGAATGATTAAATTTTGAATTTGGACATCTTTTCCGTAGAGTGCTTATTTACTACGTTTTCATGATTAGTTCAAAACGATTTGAAAACCAAATTCGAATTGAATTCACCATGAAAACATCAACAATTACAGTTTCGAATACTATTTATTTTTAAATACGATCTCGATTTTTTTTGAGATCGTATCGGTATCCAAATATTTGAAAATACATGAAAACGGAAAACTGGATCGTGTCATGCGCAGCAAAGTGTTTATGTTTGTTTTTAATTACAAAACAACTAATTTCACATTGATTTATAAAATGTTTATTTCATTAACTTTATTGAAAAGAAAAATACAATATCAAGCATAAATATTGAACACAATTAATGAAACACAATTAAACGCTTTTTGACATTCTGACAGTTTTTCAACACAGTTTTAAAAATGTTTTCAACTCGTTTTCAATCCTATCATGAAAACACTTTACAGTTTGAATACGGGATAAGGATTCAATTCTTTTTCGATCTGCATGAAAACGTAGTAATTTTTCGAGATATTTGAAAGTTTCAGGTTAAAAAAATCACCCGGTATATTGTCGTTTTTTTAAAGAACCTTCAGGTAGGATCACACGTAGATTTATGTTTTTGTGATTTTTTTTAACCGTCTGCAAAGGAATCGTTCCCGATTCAAATAAAACGAATCGTATTGCGCGTTATTTTTATGTTTCAAGTGAATCGAATTACAAAAAATGTTTTAATACTGTTCACACGTTGAAACATCTGTATCAGCCGCAGGAGGGATCGATTTTGATCGATTATGATCAATGTTGATCTACGGGTCTGACTACCCTGCGTACTCCAGTCCCTGCCATTGACATATGAGTTAGCGTGAGATATCACATACCACTGGCAATGGCAGGAGATGTCATTAGCCAAGATGATATCTTAGGGTGCTGGCGGACGAACTTTAATTAGTCAACGGCAGCACTTCCAGTCTTAGCTGGGCAGCGTTCCGTAGCGGTACCGCTCATTAGCTCTTCCGAGGAATCGAACCAACACGTAGTTATGTGTGGGCTTTGTGCCTCGATTGAAGTGGTGGGCGGTGCGTCTGGGGTGCGCTGCATCAGCTGGATTATTGGCATTTAGTTTTGTTTTGTTTTCTGCAAATTTCTCACAATTTGTTTTTCACTTATTATTTTGTTATTATTTCTTCATCTTATCATGAAATATTGGCATATGTCATATTTTGTAGTATGATAGGATTTTTTACTTAGTTATGCATTTTAAAATAAAACACAAAAAAATAAAATAAACATTTTGATATATATATGGCAGTACAACCGAAAAAAAATAAGTCTGCAAGTGGTAAAGCAAATTTGCGCAATCCACCCGCCCATAAAGCGGCATGTCCACGGAATTTGCAGGGACAAAACATATATGAATCAATAAAAAATTTTAAAATACATGTTCAAAACATCTGCGGATTGAACGCTAACCATGACCACGTGCAACATCATCTTGAGCACGACAAACCGAACATTCTATTCCTTACAGAAACACAAGTTTCTGAAACTTTTCTCTTTATAGAATCGCTTAATTCCAAATATAGGCTCGAATCAGCTTTCAAACTCCATCAGGGCGTATGCGCATTCATTCATGAGAGTGTTGCGTACACGCGCTTTCCAAATTTTGAACTACACGGTGACGGCTTCAATACAATGGTTTTAAAGATTTGTCTTCCAGAAATGACTTTTTTTACAATAGCTTTATACCGGTCCCCCAACAAACGTAACCCAAACTTTTTTAATATACTGACAAAAATTATGGACGAGATTAGAGCAAAGTCCCCTAATTGTGAAGTTATCGTTACCGGTGACTTCAACGTCCACAACAAATCATGGTTGGAATTCTCCAAATCGACCGACGATGTTGACAATAGTGGAAAACTGGCAGAAATTTTTGCCGCGTCTCAGGGCCTATTCCAAATTGTAAAAAGCCCGACTTTCACTCCCCGTAATGGCGGTGATAATAGTTTTCTACTAGATCTCTATCTTACCACAATGCCAGATATTACGAGTGTCGATGTTGCGAAAGGTAGTATTGGAAATTCTGATCATTATTTAATCTCATCAGTTATCAAAACTGATTTACTTAAAACTACAGCTCCCAAACCCCGTAAAATATTTCACTACTCAAAAATGGATAAGAGTGGTCTTCAAAATTTTTTCCATGGTTTCCCTTTCGACCGTCATTGTTTTTACACTGACAATGTAAATGTTTCTGCTCAAAACTTTTCAGAAACCATCCAATTTGCTATAAATAAATTTGTCCCTTTCTCCATAGTAAAACCCAAACAAAAATACTTGTATTCGAAAGCTGCCAAAACGGCACTTGGAAACAAACGTAGATCATTTAATATTTGGATTCATAACAAAACTCCCACTAATCGATCCCAATATCTAAAGGCCAACAAAATATCTAATCAGATTATCTCAAACGAAAAGTCCGAAATTGACAGAGCGAAAGCCTCAAAACTTACGTCTATGTCTGTTTCTGACAAGAGTTTCTACAGTGCCATTAATTCTTTAAATTCTGGTACAAAATTTTCTATTCCCCCTATTATTGATGGTGATTTAATCGTCAATGATCCCGCAAGAAAAGCTAACTTGTTCGCTGAACGCTTTGCTCTGAACTCCACTGTTTTGGAAACTCCTAAAGAAATACCCCAAATCCAGTCTTCAGGAGTTAATATGAATGAACTTCACTTCAAACCCAAAATAGTCGCTAAACTTTTAAAGGGGTTAAACATCAACAAAGCATCAGGAATGGACAATATTCCACCCATTATTTTAAAAACCTTTTCCAAAGAACTTGCACCAACTTTAACTAAAATATTCTACCAATCCTACAAATCTGGTATATTTCCCTCGTGCTGGAAGTTGGCAAATGTCCAGCCCGTCCCCAAAAAGGGACCAAAATCCGATATCTCAAATTATAGGCCAATAGCTTTACTATCGGTCCTATCCAAAGTCTATGAGCATTATATTAATACACATATTTCAAAATTTCTGGAAGAAAATCATTTAATATCCGACAGCCAATACGGTTTTCGAAACAAAAGATCAACTACCGATCTATTAAACTATGTAGCGCATTGTTGGAACAGCATACTTGATAAAGGTGGTGAAACATACGTTATCGCTTTAGACATCTCCAAGGCATTCGATCGAGTCTGGCATGCCAACTTAATCAACAAGCTCGTTGCGTACGGTTTTCATCCCAATGTTGTGAAGCTGATTCAAAATTTTCTATCCGACCGATACATTTCGGTAACCTTAGACGGATATTCTTCTGAGTCTAAACTAATTAACGCTGGTGTACCCCAAGGCTCAGTATTGTCCCCAACCCTATTTTTGATTTATATCAACGAATTGTTGAAAATCACCAGCAACCCAATAAATAGTTTTGCAGATGATAGTACTCTGCACAAGTCGTTCGAGCCCCTTCCTTCAAAAGGTAAAATGCACGAACGAATTAATCCTGCCCGGAGAGACGCTGCCATAAACGTGAACAAAGACCTGAATAAAGTCGCCGACTGGGGTGACCAAAACCTTGTCAATTTCAACTCCACCAAAACACAGCTGTTGATTGTTTCCAGATTAAAGACCGAGTTCCCCAAAGATATTTTATTTAGTATGTGTGATGAACCAATAGGTGAATGTAAAAACATTCGTTTATTGGGTGTCACAGTTTCAAATGACCTACTCTGGAACGATCATGTAATGGCGATGGCAAAAAGCGCGTCTAAAAAACTCGGCCTCCTAAATAGATGCAAAAAATTTTTCACTCCATACCAATTGCTCCATGTTTATAAGTCCTATATTCGTCCCTGTATGGAGTACTGCTGTCAAGTTTGGGGTGCTGCCTCTGTTTCCATCTTGGCCCTCTTGGACTCTGTTCAAAAGCGAGCTATACGAATTGTAGGTGATCGAACTTTGACATCACAACTTGATTCCCTACAACATCGTCGCACTGTTGCTGACCTCGTTGTTTTTTACAAATATCGTCATCAGCAGTGCTCAGATGAAATCAGCGGCATCATGCCTCAAACTTATTTTTACCCCCGTTCCACTCGGCAATCGGCTGCCGCAACCAGTGAAACGGTAAAGATCCCGCGCTGTCATACTGGCAGATCGCAGAGAGACTTCTTTGTCCGAACTGCGTACAAATGGAATAGTTTGCCGGAACACTTAGTCTCAGGTGGCTTCAACCCACAGATGTTTAAAAAAAAGCGTTAATCTACACCTCAGAACGCCAGTTGTTGTGGGACCCAGGTCTAGACCTAGGTCTTAAAAGGTATTTATGTGTTGTTGTGACACATATTCTAAACCCTATTACACAACACATTTTATTAAAAAAAAAAAAAAAAAAAAAAATCTTGAAATATTGGATTTTTATTCTTTAATTTAATACGTGAATGACAATAAGTTTGGATTGTTCTTATGTTAATATTTGTTTTATTTACCTTTATTAACTTGCAAATGATACGATAAATGCAAATAATACGATAAATGCAACAAATTTTCGAAATTGTGCCCACAACAACTGGATAAGATAAGAATTTATTACCACAACATGTCAGGTATGAGGTCTTCAAAAACTATGGAGACTTTTCGAAGAGATGTCGATTCTTGTTACTACGATGTAATTGTTATCACAGAAACATGGCTTCAAAGTCAACATCTTACCACTGAGTTATTACCAAAAGGTTGGTCTATATACCGTAAAGACAGATCGAAAATCGATCATTCTGGTGCTCTTGGGGGTGGCGTTTTCATTGCAGTAAATGACAAATTCAACAGTCAGCCAGTAAATCTCACACTTTCTGACGACAATTTGTATGATATTGTGGCTTGCAGGTTGGAGTGAATGATAAACATCTTTACATCAGTTCTTTCTACATCCCTCCTTCATCTAACGAAGCGCAATATAATAGCTTGGCAAACAACATTGTCGAAGTTAACGATAATTTGTCAATCAATGATGACATCTTTATCTTTGGTGATGCTAACATGAGTCATCTTATATGGACTCCAAGCGAAACTCAACACGACTTATTTGATCCTTCAAACATCAATGATACCTATTATCAATTTCTGGCATCAGTATTATCTCTTGGCTACTGCCAAATTTCTCAGTTTCAAAACTGTGTTGGTATGTATTAGATATTATTTTTACCAATGTAACTTCGAATTTTTTATTAGATAAAGCTCTTTTAACACTTACATCTAAAACAAGCATTTATCATAATATTTTATCATTAGAATATCGTTATGAAATGAATTCTTTAAATAATTTTATTAATAATATTAAAACTACAGTTTTTGACTTTGAAAAAGCTGACATTATTAATTTAAATCATGAATTAACAAAAATTTCTATTTTAGACTATTATATAGAGAATGAAGCTAATCAAACTTGCAGCAATTTTTGTAGAATTTTTTTAGATCTTTTGAATAAATATGTACCTTTGAAAATCATAACAAATCTTACATGTCCTGCTCATTTTGATAAATGTTTAAGAATGTTGCGAAACAAACGTAATAAAGCATATAGAAAGTATAAAAGGACAGGGAAGATTTCGGATTACGAAGCATTCATTGGTCTTAGTGAAAAATTTAAATTGGATGAAATCCATGCATTCAACTTACATAAGGAGAAAATTGCATTACAAATGACTGAAAATCCTAAAAGGTTTTGGAATTTTATAAATGATAAGAGAAATAATTCTGGTTTTCCATCTGTTATGAATTTTCAAAACGAAACTTCTTCATGTCCCAAAGGAATTTCTGATTTGTTTGCTAAGCATTTCCAATTAGTGTACCAACCGAAAATTAACTTCAATGTGAATAACTTTAATCACATTGAAAATTCTGAGAGAGCTGTAATTGATGAACTTAGTTTTTCAATAACAGACATTCAAAATGCAATCAATTCTATTGATTCTAACAAAGGGTCAGGTCCTGATGCAATTACTGCTAAGCTTCTTAAACTTTTGAATCATAATATTTCAACTCATCTTCATACCATTTTCAACTGTTCACTTAGTTCTGGTGTGTTTCCTGAAAATTGGAAATCTTCTTATATTGTACCAATTTTTAAGAGCGGTATTAAATCTGATGTATCAAATTATAGAGGAATTGCCATTCTATCAGCAATTCCTAAATTATTTGAATCCATGGTTGTAAACAAATTGTACGATGAAGTGAGACATATTATAAGTCCTTATCAGCATGGTTTTGTTCGTGGAAAATCAACAGTTACAAACTTGGCTGAATTTACTTCTTTTTTAAGAATGAATTTGGCTGATGGCAAACAAATTGATACTGTTTATACAGATTTTGCTAAAGCATTTGATCGTGTTGATCATGAGCTATTACTGTTCAAGCTTCATAAATACGGAATTAGAGGACAAATTTATGACTGGTTGAAATCTTATTTGACAGGTAGATCTCAGCAAGTGAAAGTTTTGGGTAATCTTTCAAATTCTATTGATGTATCATCTGGAGTACCTCAGGGCAGTCATTTAGGTCCACTGTTATTTCTTTTATTTATTAATGACTTGACTTTGCTTTTAAATGGAGTTGGATATAATCTTTATGCAGACGACCTTAAACTATATAAAGTTATTGAAAATACCCATGATACCTTTGGTCTACAAAATAACATTGACATAGTTGTTAAATGGTGCAATGAAAACGGTATGTCTTTAAATGTGAAGAAATGTTCTATTATATCCTTTTCTAAAAAAAAGTTACTTCTCTTTCAGATTATTGTATCATTGGTGAACTGATCCCCAGGACGTCATTAGTTCGCGATCTTGGAGTACTTTTAGATACAAAAGTCACATTTGCGCAACATCTTGATAAGATTTGCTCTAGAGGACATTCCTTACTTGGTTTCATTAAACGAAGGGCTAAAGAATTTGATGATATATTTCTAACTAAGACTTTATACTGTTCATTAGTGTTACCTACACTTGAATACGCGAGCATTATTTGGTCTCCTTTTAGGAAAGACCATATTAAACGTATTGAATCTGTTCAGAAGCAATTTTTGATATTCGCACTAAAAAGTTTGGGATTCAAAGGATTTCACCTACCTCCTTATAAGAGTAGACTGTTGCTTTTGAATATGATTTCTTTAGAAGACCGTCGTGAATTATCATCAACTCTCTTTGGCTTTGATTTGTTAACAAGAAATATTCAGTGTATTGATATGTGCAATGCACTGGTATTGAATGAAAATATTTATGGCTTAAGATCTCGTCGTTTGTTAGTTGAACGCATTTCCAACACTGATTATAAGTATTTTGATCCTATTAGTGAATGTATTCGTAATTTGAACAAACGTTGTCATCTTTTAACTACTAATATGAGCCGGACATGTTTTAAAAACATTTTATTAAGAATTTTTAAAACATTGCATACCGTTTGATTCTTGATTCTTTTCTTTTTCTGTTGTTATTTTTTAATATGTATTAAAATTTTAGATTTATTTTAGTTATTAAGTGTTAGATTTTAGTAATTTCTTTGTACTGTCTTAATTTGACTAAATAAATAAATAAATAAATAAATAAATGTTTTGTAAATACTGTAACGTGTAACGACCGACCCTATTACAAATTATAGATTTACTGTCATCATATTGTGATCTGGTATACTCCATAGTTGTAGGTATACTCTATACTCTGTAACTATAGGTATAGCTGTAAAACTAAAATTTTTAATCTGAGATCCACATTTTAAAAATTAATATTTTTAGAACATAAACAATTTTTTTTTAAATTTTAGCATGTTTTAAAATAAGGTTGGAACTTTCATATTGTGCAATAAAAGTCCAAAAATGCTTGAACTATGCCATCAGCGTAATTATAATAGGATGATTCTGTCACACGGCTAATGAGTAAAATCTTTTTTTTTTTACATAAAGTTATTCATGTTTAGCGTTAATTAAAATACATTATAAATTAACGTATCTGAATATCCAAAGATACCATGCCAACTATGGATTAGGATTTAGTTTGAATAAATTAAATTTCCTTAAGAAACTTATGAACGCTAACTTTAAAGTTTTGAGGATTAAAGCTATCGGGGAAAACCAATGAAGATAAGCTATTCCAAAGATGAGAGGCTCTGTTGAAAAAATCACGCTGATAAGAAACAGTTCTGCATCTTTTATTTGAACCGGACAAGGATGGGCCACAGTAGTAGCTCTGGTTGCGTATCAAGTAGGTTTGTGTATCAATATACTGTATTTTAAACGAAAATACCAGAAAAATTATCATTTACTAATGTTTTGTAGATCTTGTTGGAAAGAATTTACTTTTCTGCTTAGAAACTCATCAAATCGTCTAACTTATCAATCATAATGATTAAGTTCCGAATCATCAAAAACCATTTATAATTCTATCAATGCGTCATTAATTTTAAAGATATGTAAAGCTACTGTTTAACACTTACATTTACTGATATCTCATCAAATTTTAGAAAATTTATGCCAGTAGAAATTCCACTGGCAAAAATTTCATCTTCATTTTCCGTTGGTGTTGGAGGAATATAAGGTTTTTCTTTGTCACCAGATTTCTCAAAACTATTATCATTGCTATTCTTTTGTCGATTGTTATACGTTGTAGCTCGACCTCCATTTCCAGTATGAGATGAGTTTCCACGCCCTCTGCTGCCATGATTGAACGCATTATTTTCATCACCACTTATATTTCGATTCTTCGAGGTTTGTCCAAACTTATTATTTTGAATATCTTTATCATTAAAATCGTCCCTTCCATCTCTGTTTCTATTTTGGTGCCTGTTATCACCACCGCGATTATCATATCTATTTTTAAATCTTTGGTCAAATTGTTCATTTCTTGAATCATTTCTTCGATTATCATTCCGGTTTTCACCACGATTACCACGGTCATAGTTAGTTTGAACATCATTCTTGTGGTCATCACGATTAAAGTTCCTATTATCATATCGATTGTAATTTTGATTTCCACGTTTATAATCATTATTAAAATCCTCATTTCTATTTTGATTTGGTTTGTCGTTTCGTTTTCCACGATAATTTTCTTCCTTTTTTCTTTCGTCGTTGTAATTATTTCTGGTAACTGTAGTTGGTCTACGACCTCGGCTTCCTCGTTGTTCTAAAAAATAAAGCATAAACTTCAAATATTGTAAATTGAAATATCTGTTAAAAACTAAAGGTGCCGTATCTCAGAATATTTTTAACTGAGTTGACTGTGACGCCAAACTGACAATAGAACAATTTGTAATAGCAGTTAAAATTGCAACTTTTTATTATAGATAGTGTAAATAAAGATTTTGGCCATAGCAATACATATATGTATAAATAAAAAAATGTATTCGTAGAGGAATTATTAAAATTTGTTTTCCACAAAAACCAATTTTTGCTTTTTTTTTTAAATAGAATTATTTTTGAGTAAAAACGAAATTTATATATGTATTATTTTTCAAATGTATTAGAGAAATAAAATTGCATAAAATATCAACTTCTAATTTGTATTATAGAAAATATTAAAAGTTACTAAAATTTTTATGCAATCATTTTTCCAGAGGAAAATTGTAATTTTGGTGTTTCTTTACCATTTATTACTTTGTAGGCAGATGAATATTATTATTTGAATAGAATTATTTTGAAGAAAATTTTGTATCCGTTTTTCAACACGTCATTTATTTTTAAAATTATATTAGTTGAGACAGTAGCGATATAGATAAACCACTTTCCAATCGAGTAAATTACTGAATGATTAACTTAAACTGAATTATATTCCGGCATTTACATGTTCCAATGATAATATTCAGCTCGCACTGAACTTAAATTGAGCTACTACAGAACGTCTGACTATTTGAATTGAAGGACAAAATAGTTTCATCAATTCAACATATGCATATTTTGTTATTTACGGTTGGTTTGTGGTCAAACGTTAAAAATAATAAAAAATTAAATCGGTACATACATATTTGTTTGTGTTTAAATTTCGATTTTGGCTATGTATTTTTAAAATGCCAAAAAGTTGCTGTTTCTGGCTCTATTTTGGCTCTATTTTTGATGGTTTATTAAGTATTAGAATTACACCGGTTGTAGAGAGATGTCTGATATCGATTGTAATTTGTTTTTAAGGCTCTAATTAAAAATGTGTCAAAAATACCGTTAACACTATCAAAAGAATGATTTTCATAGATTTTGTTAGCAATTTTTTTTTTGAAAAATATGGATGACCTTTTGTTTTAATAAAACGTTTTGTGTTATAGGAACTACAAAATATGTCACAACACATACCTTTATGGATCTAGGTTACACAACATCATGCGTTCTGAGGTTGGCATGCGATAAAATGCTTTTGAGATTCAGATGTGTGGCGCGATAACGTACGTTTCGCCAACTCGTTCAAGTTCGCAAATGCATGCAAGTAAAAAATGATAGTGTAGTGGTGCCGTTGGAAAATGAAAACTAATTGCATACTAAATATTTTTTTTTCAAAACGAATAAATAACTTTTAAGAAGAAGCATTTATGTTGAATGGAGGAGTTTTCTAAGAAGATTTATGGTTGGAAAATATCAGTTTGAAATGTCGTTTTTGAAACGACAAGAGTTGTAGTTACAAAACAAAAGTAATAGCGTTTGATAAAAGTGTTTGTTCAAAAAACTAAATGGACTTTCTTAAAAAGTTTTCTGTACTAATAGGATCAGTTGAGTTGGAAAACATTAGGTCGGTTCATATTAAATGTCGTTTTCTCTGCAAAGTTGTATTTATTAAAGACAAGCATTTAGACTAAATGAAGAGGTTCTCTAAAATGTTTTCTGGCCAATAGAATCAGTTGGATTGTAAACATAAAGTCGTATCATATTATATGTTGTTTTATAATAAGTTATAATTATTTAAAAGCCGTTTTCATGCTAATTAAAGAAGTTTTCAAGGAAGATTTTTGGACCAATTGAAACAATTCGGTAATATGTAAATATTAAAAACAAGCGTTTAACTACATAAAATAGATTTTAAAACAAACAGAAAAAATTAGGTATGGGTAGATATAATATAAAGTTTTTTAGAACAGTTAAAATTATTGAAGGGTAAATGAAGTCTTTTACAAGTTTGCTGAGTGTATCCTCGTTTCACCTCATTTCTTTTATTACGTTAATTTATAAAATTTTATAATTTTTCGACAACGCGTTGATGTTTTGTGTTAGTTTTATAATACATTTTTAACCAGAAATAAAAACTATAACTATTTGCAGAGTTTTATGTTGTTTAATGGCTGATTCTGAATTATGATGTCTTCGCTATGACTATTTTTTTTATGACAAATTTTTTAAGCGGAATATCTTAATTGCAATTCTGTGTAAGTTTTCATAAAAACGTCATAATATTTCTACAAACATTTTGGAAAAAAAATAAGTTTTAAATTCAATTCGTTTTATTTGTTATTATCTTTAAAATATTTTTTAACTTTTATATCATTAAATATTTTTTAAAAATTTTAATACTTGATAATGCCACAATCGGCGAAATATTATTATTAGTTTAAAACTAAATAATAAAATAAAAAGTTAATAATTAAAAAAAAAAGTCAGACAAGTGCGAATAAAATTCGCTCGGCAAGGGTTCCGAATGTAAGAGAACACAATATCATAAATTCTAAAAACAATTGCATTATTTCTTAAATTAGGTGCTCTTTCACATGACACCCTACTCGTTTTGGTCAAAAAAAAGTTATTTTTACCTCCCCACACCCATCCCCTTAACACACATAAATATAATTATTTAAGAGTTTGCTATGATTTTCGTTCAAAGTTTGCCAAACTTCCTGCCTCTGTGAATTTTTTTAAGTTTTTCTGTCAAACTTTTTTGACAATAACTCAAAAACTGTGCACCGCAAAATTCTAAAAACAATTGCTATGTTTCGAAAATTAGATTCTCTTTTAAATTCATCTAGGTCAAAAAATTATTTTGGAGAGCTTTTAAATGTTTTTTTTAAACAAAGTTACTATAAACTGTCTTTTTTAGGGTGTCGTCTTCTATACAGATAACAGAACACTACCCGGGTAGGAGCAGCCAGTGTTACACAACGGACCAATCTCGGGCCAGCGTTGGCGGCCAAGCCTTGGCCGGTTAGCTTTGATCCAAGTCTGAACCAGTTGTAAATGCCTAGACTGAACCAAGGTTCAGTTCAGTTCAACCAGTCTTGCATGCATTGTAAACATGTGATTGCCATATTATGTTTATCTTTATTTTCATATATGTTACTCTTTCCACAACCTCTTTCCACACATTTAAAGGAGGTCTAGAAAAAATTAGTTTGGTAGACCTGCCTCAAGTCTTATTTGCCAGACTTTTCCCAAGCCTGGTTTGCCAGACTTGGTCCCAGGACATCATTCCAAGCTTGGCCTAAGCTTGGGCCGTTTGAAAATGTCAAACCTGGCCCAACCCCCCAAAAGCTATGGCGCGATCTTGCTCCCGGCTTGGCCCCTTAGCCTTTTCTTACCCGGGTATTGGTGAGACTACGATGTGTTTTTGTATTAAAATTCGTTATCTTAAAAAATGTAAATCCAATGGACCTGAAATTTAAGATGCGTATAAAACTAATCTATCCTCCACCTAATCTATCCCCCCTCAGTGGTAACTGGTCTGATCAGAACATGACACGTGGATTTGCGAATCCGAGGTACCTGAGCTAACCGGTCGATCCAGCCGTACCAACGCACTGGTAAATAAGAGAAGCGCAAGCCGAAAGCGTGACCCGATCGGCTTTCTCGGGTACTATGGGATAAAGCATTAATGTTAGCCACAGCTTTACATTGAGGTTGGACTCGTTGTGATTGTGGTTGAAGAAATTCTGGTATATGGCAGGGTTTAGGGCCGCTATGTGGAACCATTATCAGTAGTCTTTTTTCAGCAGAACGAGTCACCCTGCCGTAAAGGGACCCGAGCAGGTTAGCCTGCTTAATGAGCTCCCTACCAGATGGGATCTTGTACTGGCATACGCTAGATTGCCGGCAGCGATACCAATGCTGGCCCATTCATCTGTGAGATCTAGATAGTAAGCAATTTGGAGGAAGCCTTAGTGCTTCAAGCTGTATGGTGCAGTTGAAATTAGCCTGTGCCCCTATGTGAGAGAGCATCTGCGGGTAAAAGTTTACTTTAACTATGAACCGGAACTAATAAGCACGATCATGACCAACTAATCTATCCACTGAAGTTAACGGATACGAAAAAATAAAGTTGTTTCCGTTTGTTTTACGGTTGCGATATGCGCCTATGGTCTGGCAATATAAAAAGTCTACAACACAACTTAAATTAAATTATTTTTGTCAGTTTGTTCTTCTACGTTTACGTAAAAGCACCCTCGCATCCCCGGCGAGCGAATTTTATTCGCATTTGACGGACTTGTTTTATATAGTTCAAATGCAAATTAAAATAGTACATTACCATATTTGTTGCGTGCCCGAGCAGAAATTTGTCAGGGCTCAAATAAGGGCCTGATCAGGTTTGCCCTTGTCCGGATCAGGTATTGATGATCATGATTCGTATTACCGAATCAGGCCCTGATCGAGATATCCCAACCTGACTCTGATATATATTTATATATTATATACATAAATTAATTAAAATAAAATCGAAAAATTCGATAAAAAAAATTAAAACACACATACCAACTTAATCACTATTATTATAGACTTTCAGCCTAGAAGCTATAACTAAAACATACGTTATGAAACGATTTCAACTATATATATATTTCTAAAATAAATATTACTCTAATGAATTTTAACCAAATAAAATATAAGCTAGGGGTTGACCCCTATACGAAAAAACAAATCAGGGCCTCATGTATTCAAATAAGGTTAACCCTAAAAGGGTACTATAAATTAGGGCCGGAACAGGACCAAATCAGATTACCATAATAATGCTTGCCCTTTCTGGACTGACCAGGACCTGATCACACGCTGACTGTATTCAGGTTTTCCATAATAAATTTCTGCTTGGGTGATTAACAAACAAACCAAAATTTATTGGGTACCACAATTTCAAATAACTTACTCTGAAATGATCATAGTGGTCAAATGCCTGGTTATCCAAATTAAAAAACGTTTCAGAATTCGCATTCGCATTCAAAATGTAATTTATAAAAAAACAAAACCAAGGTAAGTGTATGGTGTCTGTTATTCTTACACAAACGGCCTAATAACTTGCTGAAAGTTTGTTCTCATTCGTCAAAGTTGCAGAGTAAAATAAACAAAAACAATACTTTTTTGGAGAAAACTTATTAAACCTTATAAAATCTTTTTAAAGTGCTTAAAAAAACTTCTAATTTTGTTTTTTAAAAAGGGTCCTAGCATCAAAACTAAGTGATTTATGACGAAAATAAAATTGGTCCATATTATTTGTCGACAACAAAAGATATTGGAAATACCACCTAATTACCCACCGAATCAAAAATAATTGGTACCACTTTACAATACATTTTATTAATGTACTTGTATGAACTATTGAAGTTTCACCAGCTAACAGTGTTTAGTTTTTAAAAAAATTTGAGCTTAAAATGATGAGTGTTTTTGTAGTTTTGTTGTAGTGTTTTTGTATAAAATGGTATTTTCTTTAAAATAACTCTAAAACTATGAATGATACGCAAAATTAAGTTTTGTACAGTACATAATTGTAGGTAGGTTACTTTACTTCACATGTGACATGCCATGATCAAAAATAATTTTTTGAAATGAATATTTGAATATTTGAAATTATAACAACCAACAAAAAAGTTTTAGTTTCGATTTAGCAAAATCCCTACACCCATGAATTTTTTTAAATTTTTTCTTTTGTAATGTTCGAAGTTAAGGGGGGGGACAAAAAAACTTTTTACATTTTTGAAAATAAATCGAAAACAATGCTTTCGAAAATTACAAAAAAACTCTTTTGCACTACAAAAAAAAATCACCTTTCATATGACACCCCACATGCAATGATCAAAAATAATTTTTTTTCCAAATTTCTACTTTAAACCCCCTCTAATGAACATTTGAAATTATAACAACCAAAAAAAAGTTGTGGTTTCGATTTAGTAGAATCCCTACACCCATGAATTTTTTTAAATTTTTTCTTTTGTAATGTTCGAAGTTTATTTATTTATTTAATCGTATGATTTAAAGAAACAAAACAAGTTTACAAAATCACAAGTCCACAACCAAATTTCTCAAATAATTAACGCCTTCTACAGGAACCTCATTTAACTTGATTATACCACCATTAAATTTGAGTAATGGACATTCATTCACTATGTGGTTCGTTGTTGAATAACTCCACACATACATAAAGGTGAAGGATATAAGTCCCACTTGTTCATCAGGTAATTACATCGGCCATGTGTTGTTCTGAAACGATTCAGTCTGGTCCACTCTTTACGTCTAAGATCGAAGCCGGAAACACAACAAGTAGGGTCGATCACCAAACTGGCGTTTGGAACAGGTGAAGAGTTCCACATACATTTCCATCTTTCCTTCATTTTTTAGATATTCCTGTCAGATATTCCTTCATTTTTTAGATATTCCCTTAGATATTCCTGTCATTGACGCAAAAGAAAAGCTAATGTACTGGGGTATTATTTCTCGAAAAATTCTACGCTAATAGAACTCAAAGTGCAACCTAAGCCGCATGGAGGGATCAGTTTTTGTTTATTTGTAAATTTATTTATTTTTTATCTACGTTTGTGACAACCCCGCATACTCTAGTCCCTGCTATTGACATTTTTGTTTGCGTGACATATCATATACCACTAGAAATAGTAGTGAGTTACTGCTAGCCAAGGTGATAGCTTAAGAGTGTTGGCGGCGAATGAACTCTATTCAGTCAACGGTAGCATCGAATGTTCGAAGTTAAGGGGGGGGGACAAAAATAATTTTTACATTTTTGAAAATAAGACGAAAACTGTGCTTTCAAAAATTACAAAAAACTCTTTTATATGACACCTCACATGCAATGATCAAAAATAATTTTATTTCAAAATTTCTGCTTTAAACCTCCTCTAATGAACATTTGAAATTATAACAACCAAAAAAAAGTTTTGGTTTCGATTTAGCAAAATCTCTACAGTACACCACCCATGCATTTTTTTAAAATTTTTTCTTTTGTAATGTTCGAAGTTAAGGGGGAGGACAAAAAAAACCACTCGGTTTTGGTAATAACTCAAAAACTAAGCAGTCGAAAATTCAATGAAAATTTTTTTTGAAATACTTTCATTCTTTTCGATTTTTCTAGACCAAACTCGATTCCTTTAAAAAAACTTTTGTTTTACTATCTCCTTATCTATGTCCATAAAATATAGATAAAAACAATTATTTGAAATTATTTTGTTATCATCAGGTGTGGGACAACACATTTAAGAGCTGTAGAAGTTGATAGCACTTATAGTTTGTGAGTAAATTGATTATGTAGAAATTCGGACGGACACCGAAGTCTCACCAATAGGGTACCGTTTTTACTTTTTCAAAGTACGGAACCCTAAAAACAACAAAAAAAAACAAATATCTGCGTGTTTCAACACACTACATAACACATTTTATTAAAAAAACAATTCCTAGAGTTACTTTTTATGCTTTCGTACTTTGAAAAAGTAAAAACGGTACCCTATTGTTGAGACTTCGGTGTCCTTCCGAATTTATACATAATCGAATTTCTCACAAACTATAAGTGCTATCAACTTGAAATTTAATAACTCTACAGTTATAAAATGTATTTGTCTACGCCTACTGAAAACAAAAAAATTGCAAATATTCGTTTTTATCGAGTTTGATTTAGATAAATCGAAAAAGATTAAAATTTTCAAAAAAATTCAATAAATTATCGATTGTTTAGTTTTTGAGTTATTACCAAAACGTCAGTTTATTTTCCTCTCCGCCCTGCCTTAACTTCGAACATTACAAAACAAAATATTTGAAAAATTGGTTGATAAACTTAGTTGCATGTTTACCATACATTATACAACGTGTTTGTAAACTTGGTTGATAAACTTACAATCATAGATGTGAAATTCTATTGTTATTTTATTAAACTCTTCCACACACAGTCAAGATGTTTAACACTCATTCGCTCCGCCTACTTAAAATCAAAGCGTTTTGATTTTACTACAACCGATTCGAAAACCGTCAAATTGGTTTACAAACTTCACCATACACTATAAAACATTCTATAAACACAACCAAGTTTAAAAACATATTTTATAGTGTATGGGCTGCATAAGGATTGAGCACAAACTATACCGGTAGGCTCATCATTCAAAATTTTATATGGAGGGGGTTGGGAGTGGAAATTTTGAAAAAAAATTAAAGGTTAAGGCTCAAACCAATGTTTTAGGTAGTTTTTGAAAGCTCAGTTTTCGACTTATTTTCAAAAATGTGAAAATATTTTCCTGTCCGACATCATTTAAAATGTTATTAGGAGGGGGTTGAGGGTGGAAATTTTGAAAAAAAATTATTTTTAGACCTGACGAGTGGGTTGTGATATGAAAGGTGAATTTTTTTTTTGTGGAAAGGCGAAAGCCCCGTTTTTGATTTATTTCAAAAAAGTGTGTTTTTGAGAAGATCTATTCTCGTAGAATATTATATACACGGAACCCTCGAAAATCGTTCCGAAGTTGAGGGAATAATTAGATCTGATCGATTTTGTCGTGAAGTTTTCGATTTCTGACACTGCAAACAGTTTCGAGCCATTTCCGGAACATCTTTTTTTGTTGATGGCCAGACTATATGCCGTAGTCAGTAATTTAATAGAAGCATAGATTCCGGGATGCGAAATGTTGTGCATGTGCACGTAAACGTTTTGAAATAAATGGACGTTGTTTCCTCGAAGAAACGTCACAATAAATAAATTTGTCAGAGTGGAAGGATGGAGGGAACTGAGTCGTACTGTTTTCCGAAAGTAGCTTTTTCAACTCTGAATTATTAATTTGAGCATCAGCAATTGCCAAATAATTTATGCTCTCAGGTAGTTGGGTTTGATCAATGCGTGACAAAGCGTCAGCAAAAACATTGTCAATTGCAGAAATATGTCGTATTTCAATGGTAAACTGGCTGATAAAATCCAGATTTCAAAACTGTCTAGAACTAGTTTTGTCTGGATTTTACGACAATGCATAAATCAATGGTTTATAATCAGTGAATAGGATAAAATTTCGCCCTTCTAGAAGGCAACGAAAGTATGTAATAAGATGAAATCGGACCCATCATGCCTGCACCACATTCTTGTCCCCGTTTCACAGAACAATTGGTTTGTGCAAACAGTCAAACTGTTGAGATCAGTCTGTCATAGTGACAGAATGCAGAGAGATTACTTTGTCCGTACATCGTACAAATGGAATGTTCTGCACGAATCAATAGTCTCGGGGGCGTTCAGTCCACAAAGGTTTAAAAAAAGCGTTCATCAACACCTCAGAGCGCATGTTGTTGTGGGAATTAAGGTCTTAAAAGGTATCTATATGTTGTTGTGACACATATTGTAGTTCCTATAACACAACACTTTTTTAGTTTAAAAAAAAATTACATAAGGTGCCAAAAGTTCATGATCAAAAGCGCTGTAGCGCTGTTGAATTTCGGTTAGTCTTACCGAAAGAAACTGAGCAACTGCCATGAATCGGTGATCAGTTGTTGAACGATTCCACCAACTGCTTTGTCAGAAGCGTCGACCATAATAGCGAGTTGTGCATCTAGAGAATGATGAACGAGCATCGATGCATCGCTGAGTTGCTTTTTACAATTTGAAAAAGCTTGAAGAGAAGATTCCAAACAGTTAATATGTTATTTGTCGTTCTTTTTATAGCATTTTAAGAAATCATTCAAAATTGTTTGATCGCCGATAACATGAGGAATAAAACGTCGATAGAAATCTAACGAAGCAGAAATTTCAACCACGTAAAATGGTGCATATGTCGCTGAAACGTTTGACCAGCGTTTCTTAAACCGAATCCCATTCACGTGAACTCGAAAAGCCCGAATGGTGTAAAAGTAGTTGTCTTAGGAATATCAGGCGACTCAATAGAAATTTGGTGGTAAGCTCGCACTAGGTCGATAGTCAGGGAAATAGTGCAACCTGAAAAAAGGAATATTGTATTTGTCGGGGACTGTGACTTTATTTAAAACACGGTA
This sequence comes from Diogma glabrata, assembly GCA_963693315.1. NCBI lineage: Eukaryota > Metazoa > Arthropoda > Insecta > Diptera > Cylindrotomidae > Diogma > Diogma glabrata. The sequence continues at coordinate 110,724,933 of OY856186.1, forward strand.
ATCATCGCAAACACGAATACCGAATACAGTTTTCTTTTCGACCAAGTGAAGAGAACTGGACCATTGACTACTGGAGAGTAAACAGATGCCTTGCTCTAGCATAAAGTCAAATTCAGTCCTTGCAGCTTTAATTTTGTCAGCTGCTAGTCTACGAGTCTTGCAGGAGACTGGAGGTTCAGTAGTTATTATCTCATGTGTCACATTGTATTTCACAGCTAAAGAGAATCCAGAGTCAAAATATTTGTCCTCTCCTATATTTGTCCCTGTATGGAGTATATTGTTGTCAAGTTCGGGCCGCTGCATCTGTGTCCATCGTAACTCCTTACGAATGCTTTACGAATTGTGAGTGATCTAAATTTAACATCAAATCTTGATTCCTACAACATCGTCGCACTTTCACAGATCTCGTTTTATTTTATAAATATCGTCCCAGAAATCGGATCCATCATGCCTCAACCATATTCTTTTCCCCCGTTTCACACTCTGTTCAAAAGCGTGCTATACGAATTGTTGGTGATCGAAATTTACCATTAAATTTTGATTCCCTACAACATCGTCGCACTGTTGCTGATCTCGTTGTTTTTTATAAATATCGTCACCAGCAGTGCTCCGATGAATCCATAATGCTTCAGACATTTTCATTTTCCCGTTTAACTAGTCATTCGGTTTGTGCAAACAGTCAAACTGTCGAGATTACTCACTGTCATAGTAACAAAATGCAAAGGGATTTCTTTGTCCGTACATCGAACACATGCAATTCTCTTCCCGAGACCCGAATCAATACTCTCGGGGCGTTTAATCCACAAAAGATTAAAAAAAAGCGTTCAACATCTCAGAACGGAGTTGTTGGGGGACCTAGGTCTTAAAAGGTTTTTATGTGTACGTTCGCACATATTAGCTGTGTTTTTTTGTAATTCTATATAGAACAGAATTAAAATTTTCAATACGATTTGACAGCTAAATAGTTCTGTAGAATTATTACAGAACGAATTATTTGTCAAATCGTATTGAAAATTTTAATTCTGTTCTATATGGAATTACAAAAAAACACAGCTATTGTAATTCCTACTGCACATTAAATTTTATTAAAAAATAGTTGATATTTTCTTATATGGTCAAGCTTTTTCTTGGTTCATTATGAAAGTTAGTGTTGAAACCAAAAAAATTGGAACAATAGGGTATTGTCTTATCTGAACGTAGATCTAAAGCTTAAATATATTTACCGATAAACAAAGTCAAGTGGTGTGTGCCTAAATTATACTTTTACTGTTATCAATTAAACCAACTGTATTTAAAACAATTTACATAAAGTTAACTACCACAAAAAACATTAATTGGCGTTTTACTATAAGATGTATCTATCTATTCACTGCTAGAGCTAGTTAAAAATGAATAATTACCATTTCCAGACTGGAACTTTGATTCCCGTATTTGAACATCGTCTCTCGATCTGGTTTGATCTGAAAATTCTTTAGAAGGTAAAGGTGACTCATTTTCGGAGTTTGAAAAATTCCCACTGGTTACATTTTGAAGATTATCCCTTACAAATGACTTGCCGACGGTCTCCTAACATTAAAGACAAAAGCAACAAAAAGTGTTATCAAACCAGAGAAACAATTCGAAGTTATGGTTAAGCAATTCTGCCAACAACATCACAATCTTTAATACTAATAGTGACACATAAGCACAGCTAGTGACTATTTACTTACATTTTCATTCCATTCATCAGCCATTTGCAGTGATGTATAACTCATGTTTAAGCAGTAATCAAAATTTTGACACTGACATTTTGTAACTTTATTTTAGTATATGAAAACTATACTGTTTGGAGCTAATTTAGTACTAAGTTCTAAAACATTTCGAAAACCTTCTTGCGTCACAATATCGAAACTATAGAAAAAGAAAACTGATATGGAAGCGGGTGCTTCCCCTTGTTGATGTTGCGCGGAAAATAATTTGGAAACTGACTCTTCGATTACTATTCTATGTAGTTTGATTCCGATGTGAGTTTACACAGATAATCCAAATTCTCTGGGATACCAAGGGTCGGCTCAAATGGTTGTCGTGAATGATACCATCATATGCTTGCTTTTAATCGACGTAGAACAGGTTCTTGTTGTAGCGACGAGTGTGATGCTACTCTTCCGGCGCCATGTCCAGATTAAGGAACTCTGCTACTGACCCTGAGCGGTACTACAAATCTTCCATCACCAGGTAGATTGGTTTCTCTAGACAATTGAATAGGTGGTGGCTTGTATCACATGCAGGACATTTGTCAACAATTTCCACTTCAATTCTACTCATGTAGTTGTTTTCGATTGGGGGCGTAGATCCTGAAAACTAGAGCGGGTATATGCTGATGTACGCGCAGAAACAAAATTAGCGAGTATTTTATATCCAGTGTTCAGCAATGCAATGGCACGATGGTTTGCATATTTTAGACAGAATTACTGTTCTTATGTAGCGGAATTGTACGAGGAACGATTGCACGAATAGGGTGGATTTCTTTCGTCCTATTTAGTGCCCAGTGAACACAAGACGTAATTATGACATCACACAGAGGTAGGTCATTTATATGTGATGCAGTTGTTACGTAAATTTGACATAAAACTGACACTCGTCATGACTATAAACTGGTATCATTTATATGATGCTTTCATGACATCACACTGATCTTAAATTTGACTTTGATATGATGTCATAATTGGGACTTAAATATGACCTTATTATGATTTTGTCAAATTTCACTAGAGGTATATCCATTAAAATTGTATATAGTTTGAAAAGTTTTGAGTATAGTTAGTTGTTGCTATAGAATTGGGGGTAAGTAGTGAGCAATAAATGACTGACGGGTGAGTGTTTTTTTATTATATTTTGTTTTTTAAGTTTTAAGAATACGTCACAAAAAATTGTTTATATTACTATGATATCAACCTTATATCATAGCAAGGTCACGAATATCTCTACAGACATCACATTTATGTCATTATTGTTATGTCATTTTCTTACGTAAATAAGTGTGAATTAATGACATACATATATGACACAGATCTTACATAAGATGTGATTTAATGTGATGTCACAATGACGTAAATGTGTTTGCTGGGTAGATCTTTCATGTATGATCGCTATATGGAGCTTAAATGGAAATCTTTTGTTATGCCCGATTTATAGTCGGTAACGTTAACTTAACGTTAACTTTAACTTAACCGTAACTTAAGACACCTAAAAATGTTGATTTATAGTCGGTAAGAAATTACGTATTCATTGACGTTTGATCTGATATTAATTATGGTTTTGTAATCAATTTTATAACTCAATCAATTCTTTAAAAGTAATATACTGATTTTAAAATCAAAATTTAAAATAATAAAATTCGAAACATACATTTGATACAAAATTTAAAAATAAAAAAATTTATTTTCATATTAATTTTCTGCTAATATTTAGCTTTAAAATCGTTTTTTTTATATCCTTTGCATTTTTTAATAAATAAAATTTTATTTTTATGGACACTTGCAATTAAATATTACTTTTCTTCAGTTTTTATACCAAACGTCAAAAAATCCTTAACAAAATCTTTAAGATAGAATGAAATGAACTTTACGTTAAGTTAACGTTAAGTTGGCGTTAACGACTATAAATGCTCTAGTGCATTTTCATACATTTGTACTTTACGTTAAGTTAAAGTTACCGACTATAAATCGGGCATTAGATTTCGAGCATTTGCCAAGTCCTTTTTCAAATTGTCACTACCCACATGTTGGTTGATGTTTTCGATACAGTTAATCGTATGTTCGCCTTTGCTTTTCCTTAGGATTTTTGCTGAGGGTTTGAGGATCCTGTTGTATAGATAATCATTTTAAGAGGGTCGGGTGTTTTTTTTACATTTTATTGGAGCGAGTTTCTTGTAAGGCGTTGGCAAACCATTCGTTCCATCCATTAAGTGGTAGTTTTCCGATTGTTTATATGTTGCATATGTAATGTTTCATTGAAGCGTTTGCCACTGTTTTTATACGTTTAATAGTGTGTTATTATTTCGTGGTTACTTATGAGTGTTGCTGGGCGTTTAAATGCATCGAAATTTCAGCGCAAAGTTGATGATTGAGAAAGTAAACTGTGTATCATGACCATGTTAGATATTGTAAGCCCAATATATCCATAATGTAGCTGCATTCCAGGTTCAGTTGTCAAAGTAACAACTAATAAGACTATAGGTAGTAACTGATTCAGCTAAAATCGACCGCAGAGTTTTTACTCTGCAACTTTTCACTACATTAAAGCTATAATTCTGTTAACGTTACCCAAGTAGTACGACGTTGACCAAGAATTTTGAATTTTCACTACCCAAAACAACAATAACAAAATATCTACGTCGTTTTATTTCCCAACCGGTCAGGAAGTATATACTTATAACTGTTTTGTCACTCATACTTTATATATTTTCTAGCCCAGTTTGTTATTGCCTGTTTAATAACACGTGCTCTTTTTACAATCCTAGGTAGTGTGAAAATTTTTCAGTATGCTTATATCAATATTTCACCACAATTAACTGCTAACTAATCTAAAACAATTAGCAGTAATTTAAAAATTATTAAATTTTATAATCATCGAATATTTATTTTATCATATTTGAATGATAAATTTTGTTATTTATAATTTTAATTTGATTTTAGTTATTATATTTGATAGTGGTGTAAGCGTACTATAGCTTATATATATACGTACTTCTTGAAGAATTATTTACATAGATCGTGGACGTATGAACTTCACTATCGATGTAAGGTCATTAACTGAACCACTATAATTTGTGTCAAATCGGTAAAACCCCTTAATTATCTTATGTCAACAAATTTTACAGTAAAGTAAAGTTTAAAGTAAATAATTTAAAGATAGCATACGCAATCTTAATTACAATTACATTTATACAATTAAAGATTTCGTAAATAATGGATTCAATAAATTACGGAGTTGTAAAATGTGACTCAATAGTGTTTAAAATTCCAAAACTAATGACTAATCCACACCCTTACTCTGAATTAAATAAACTTGAAATTGATGGAGGTACATTGATTCAAATAGGACAGAAAAGAAATGATTACTATTATATAAAAATATTTACTATTGTTGAAAAAAATCAGTTACTATTAAGTACTGACATGTTTAAATGTCCAATAAATCATATAGTAACTTTTCCAAAATATATTTGGTCAATGTTATTGGCAATAAAAAATAAAAAAAATCGGCTAAAAATTATAAACAATCTAAAGATGATCAATTTCATTAGAAGTATTAAAATAGGAAGTAAAGTTACTATTTCAGGCGAGATTTTTTCACGGAATTGTAATCTTCACTGTATTGTGAAATACATAGGCGAAATAAAGGAAATTGGCGCTGGTACATATTTTGGATTTTTGTTATTGGTAAGCTATTGATCAAATTTTTACAAATAATTATTTATGGATATGGATTATTTATAGATAGTACATTTTAGGGATCTGGGTTTTACTGACCAGACGTCCCACGCTGCATGGAAATGTCCCACGGAAAAATCTGTCCCACGAAACAATTATTTCCACCACATTTCCCTCATTATCGAAATAATATAAAAACATTAAATCTACGTAAAGTTTGAGCAGTATCTCAGTCAAAGCAATGGCTTTACAGTTTGTTCTTGCAGTTTGTATAATGTTATGAATGTGGTGATTTAACTATTGAGAAAACAAACCTGTGCAATATTATTTTTAAAAAAAAGTGTTTTAACTATAATTTTCTTAGAAATACTAAACTCAGTCTTTTTCACTTCAACAATTTTCTTTTGCAAATATCTTTCAATCAATAAGAGATCTTCCTCAGTGAAGAAGTTTCTTTGTTTATATAGAAACATCTTCCCTGAGTATATACGAGGGATCGACAGTTTATTTGGAAAAATAAAATACAAAATATTTTACTAAAAAAAAAGTCAGATAAGCGCGAATGTGATTCGCTCGCTGAGGGTTCTGTGTATATAATATTTGAGAAAACAACAGTTTTTGTTAGCATAGTTTTACGTTGGGTTACATTTTACCCAAAGCTATTTATGGTGGCTAAAGAGAGCTTCAATAACGCCAGCTTATAAATTATTTATATTGGAAAATATATTATCAATTGTTGTAGCTTCAACTGTTGTTGGTTCATGAATTTTTCTTTATAAATTTTTTTGTAGAAAATAGTTTGAGAGCAAGTTTTGAGGACTTTTATTGAAACCAACATTAAAGTCACTTAGTCATCTATCATAATAGTTGGAGAAAAAATGTCGTCAAATTATTGCCAACGACTACATTTTTAACACGGTCGAGTAATTAGTCTACAGAACATTGGGGAGATCGGTATACCAATAGGATTTGAACTTCAGCTAGTAGAACATTCACAATGACTGCCAGCAGAGCTAAAATCGAAGTTATGTTGGCTACTATTTTTCTGCACTGGTGGTACTGTATTAGACCTAACGAAAAGGACAGATTCCCAACCTCGATTTACTTGACTGTACCAATTTTCTAGTTCAACAGTAGTTCAATAGTTAAAAAATTTCAAAAATGTTTGTAATTTTATTTTATTTTATTTTATTTTATTTTATTTATTTACAAAAGAAATCCATAAATATGATTTCACATAATATACAAAAAAAAACAGAAATGATTACAAATCAAAGATGATTAAACTATACAAATAATAATAGTAATCATTAAATTATAAAAAAAAAAATTAAAAGAACAAAGAATTAATAAAATTAATAAATAGTTGTACCTAAGCTTTGCTTAGCCGTCTAAAATAAAAAATAAAAAAAAAAAAAATACATTTCCTATGTATAAATTTTAAAATAAAAATACAAAAGTATAAAATTAATATACAAATAAATTATAAATTACTTATAAAATTGACTTAAAATATAATCTAAAAAGGTATTAAGAACGAAATTGTCAAGGGTTGTTTAATTGCAGGTAGTGTTTTTTAATAATGTTTTTTAAATTTGATTTATTTATATCGAAGTCAAACAGATCGGAAATTTCATTAAAAGTGGATGCCATGGCATTAATTGGTTCATGCATACCATAGTTAGTTCTGTGAAATTGAATATTTAAGAAATCATGCTTACGTAAGGTTTTAGCCGGGACATTGAATGATATATTCTCAAGAATGTAAGGAGAACTCATATTTCCGGTTATGATGTTTGCTAAAAAGCAGGATGATAGAAGTTTTCTTCTATCATCGAGATTAAGAATGTTGAATGTGTGGCATCTTTCCAAATAGGATGGAAGTAGTGCGAGGTTTTCATGATATGGGATACTGGGATCATATCTTCCTCCATTCTTGTAGTGAAGAAAGACTAGAAACTTTTTTTGAACTTTTTCTAATCTTTTAATATGCACTTCATAGTAAGGATTCCACACTTGAATAGCATACTCTATTTGAGAACGAACATAAGCAAAATACAATGTTATTATACAATCAATATCTTTTATGTCTTTGGTCCAACGTTTAAGAAATCCTAGCATTTGATTAGCTTTGGCTATGGTGATATCCATGTGCTTATTGAAAGTTAGGTTTTGAGTAAAGGTTATACCCAGATCTCTAACTTCACAAATTTGGGCTAGTTGGATATTATTGATATCGTAGCTGAAAATAAGAGGATTACACTTTCTATAATGACTTATGACTTTGCATTTATCAATATTCAGATCCAACTTCATTTTGTTACACCAGTCACTAATATGACTAATATCTTCTTGAAGCAGAATACAGTCTTCAATCGTGTTAATAACTTTAAAAATTTTCATATCATCAGCGTAAATAAGTACCTGAGAGTTACCTATTATTTTGGCTATTCCGTCAATTAAACAAATAAAAAACCAAGGTCCAAGATGTGAACCTTGAGGAACCCCAGATGTTGAGGAACCCCAATTAGTGATCAACTTCACAGAGAACATTTGCATCGCAACCATATTAAATGATAATCTATCGCAGGGATTCTTCCCAAGGGGGCCGCGACGAAAATATTACCAGATTTTTTAATGTAAAAGTTAAACAATTTTTCAAATCAAAATCGTTTTTTAAATCTAGGTGTACGAATGTGTATGTGGTTATTTTTCAATAAATACTTTAATTGTACGCCGAATACGTATCATTTTTGGATCACTTTATTTTGAATCTATGCAACACATACGAAGTGAGACAGCGGCAGTTAGGATGCAGAAAAACAATTGTTAGGAAGACACACTTATCCATCCTTTTATCGAATTTTACCCAAACACATAGCAATCTTTTTAAAGATGTTTTTACACAAAATCGAAATTGAACACGGAACGGAGCTAAAATTTATCAAATTAATTAGTAAAAATTTCGTCTTCGTATCAAGTAAAATTATATTCATTTTTCATATAAATATATGATCATGTCAAAGCATGGCATGAATTCATACTCTTAGACACAGCTAAACAGAACTGTTAACTCATAAAGTGAACTCTATATAATGACCGCGAGAATATTTTATTATAAGGGGGTCGTGACTGCCTTTCCACCCTCAACCCCCTCAAAATAACATTTGAAATTATGAGCCGACCGCTATATTTTTCATTCAATCTTTACAACATAGCCCATAACCATGAATTTTTTTAAATTTATTCCTGTATAATGTCCGAAGTTAAGGGGGGCGGGGGTTATGGAACATTTTTCACATTTTTGAACATAACTCAAAAACTGCGCTTCTAAAAATTACAAAAAAAAATTGTTTTGGACTAAAAAAAATTAACCTTTCATATGACAACCCCCCCCCCCCCCACTCAACAAGGTCAAAAATTATTTTTTTTCAAAATTTCCGCCCTCAACCCCCTCAAAATAACCTTTGAAATTATGAACCGACCGCTATAGTTTTCATTCAATCTTTACAACATTGCCCATAACCAAATTTTTCCAAATTTCTTCTTTTGTAATGTTCAAAGTTAAGGGGGAACAGGAAATTTTTTTGGCGTTTACACTGCGTTTTTGGAAATTACAAAAAAAAATTGTTTTGGACTAGACAAAAATTAACCTTTCATATGACTCAACAAGGTCAAAAATAATTTTTTTCAAAATTTTCACCCTCAGCCCCCTCAAAATAACATTTGAAATTATGAACCGACCGCTATAGTTTTCGTTCAATCTTTACAACATTTCCCATAACCATGAATTTTTTCAAATTTTTTCTTGTGTAATGTTCGAAGTTAAGGAGAGGAGGAAAGGAAAAACAACACTCGTTTTTGGCAATATCTAAAAAACAAAGCAGTCGAAAAATCAATGAAATTTTGTTTTGAAATATTTTGATCTTTTTCGATTTTTCTAAACCAAACTCGATTCCTTACAAAAAACTTTTTACTTTACTTTAAAAACGTTTTACTGTCTCCTTATCTGTGTTCATAAAATATAGATGAAAACAAAATAATATTTGAATTTGTTTTGTTATCAGTAGGCGTGGGAAAACATATTTAAAAGCTAGAAAATTTCAACTTGATAGCACTTATAGTTTGTGAGTAAATTGATTATGTAGAAATTCGGACGGACACCGAAGTTTCACCAATAGGGTACCGTTTTTACTTTTTTAAAGTACGGAATCCTAAAAACTCAGTTTTCCTTATAAATTCATAAACATTTAAATTTACAAACCAAAGTTTACAATCCTATTTTATTCTAGCACTCATTTTCAATCCTTTAAAATAATATTAATAAATTTAAAATGTTTATAATTTGAATATCGTTGTTACTTTGTCTCGTAAGAGCAAAATTTTTGTTTTTTCGATTTCACTCCTTTGGAGTAGATTATATTTTAAGTTTCTTTCACTCGATTTGCAAAAGAAGAAAATTAGTACCTTTTCGACATCCTTTATATTCATTTTTCTAACAATACATGCATAATTGAACAAAGCATTCATTAAAATTATTTATGTTTTACGTTGGAAAGCATCAAATTTGCCTTTTTGCTTCTAAGGTTTGAGTATTTGAAAGAGAATATTTATTTCATTATAGAAGCAAGAATATTTTATTATTTTAACTCTTGTATTTGGGAGTGTTATATTTTTTTAAGTTACGCGCAGAACAGAGTAAAGGAGTGATGTAAGGAGTGTTTTAAACTCTGTTTAAAACACACTTTAACTAGGTAGCTCCAAAGTAAAATTGTAATTTTCTAGTTGTTATAATTTTTTTTTCAATAAATAACAAACAGCATAAAAACTTGATAAATAGTATAGATTTGTAAAAGATAGAACGAGAGGTATACATACAGAACACATAAAGGATATTAATTATTTAGTAAAATAAAAATAAATTGTTTCAGTTGTTTTGCGGTCATTACTTGTGTAACAAAATTTTAATTGATAAAAGGTTAATTGATAATTCCACTCAACACGTTTACAAACGATTAGAAGATAACACTCGAACTACATACTAATGAAGTTGAGTTTAACAATTGTCAAAACAAAATTTGGTCAATTTTAATTCCACCAAAACACCAATGATATTTCAATTAGTATGTGTTCCAAATGTAAAAGCATTCGTTTATTGGGAGTCACAATTTCCAATGACTTACTCGGGAACGATCATATAATGGCGATGGCAAGGAGCGCGTCACGAAAACTCCTCCCCAATTAATTTTATAAACACCATTTTTTTTATTTGGGCTGGTCTTGATATTGGAGGTGGCTCAAAGATGTTTTATTTTGTTCTGACTATTGTTTACAATGTTATGTATTCATCTGGGATTGGATTTAGGATTGTATTGAATCATATTGGATTTTTTGAAAATTTTCTGCAATTAATTGTAATGCGATTCTTCATGATTTTTGTTTGGTTTCTGGAGTAAGCTTTGTGATGTTTTTTAGGCGGTTTTGCCGACGTTTTTGTAGTAAATAATGTTTACCAACTCGTTGTTATAACCGTGTCTGTTACCTTGATATGGTTTTTGTTTAATAGTGGAATGATGGAATTCTATAGATCATTGAATTAAAGGCTGCTCGTTATCGTAAGATTTTATTAAAATGTATTGGAGGTTCTTTGTTGATTTTATGAAAATTTCCAATTAAATTTTGTTATTAACTTTTATCAGTGTCAGGTCCAAACGAGATATTTTGTTGATTAACTCTGGTTTGTGGGTGAATATGATGCTGGAGTATTGATTGTTTGCGAGAAATGGTGAGAGGGTATTTCCCGTTGCCATTCCTTCCGTTTGTTAGTAAAATTTAGATTGAAATTGGAAGGATGTTGGTTTAACACAAAAGGCGGTCGTCATCGTATACTTTATAGTTGCTTTGGTAGAAACTTTTGATTTTATCAGTCAATTTTCTAACATATCCAAAACTATATCAACCGGAACCGATGTAAACAAGGATGTTACATCAAAACAGACCGTGATTTCGTCTTCATGTAATTCCAGGCTTTTAATATGTTGTGAGAATTCAATTGAGTTTTTGTCCCGAGTCCCGTTGGGGATGCTAACGTTGCAAACTGTTTTACCAACCATTTTGTTGGGCTCGAGATGTTGGATACTATTGGTCACATTGTAAACCGGTACTTTTATACCCAACAATTTGTATATAAATAAAAATATAAAAGGTATAACTGAACAGAATTACCGGGTGTCCGGGAAATGCGACACACGAATTTAAGGTTTGGCAATTTTCTATTTACGAACAATAGAAAACCTCCATAACATGGATTCAATAATTACGATATTGTGCTATTTAGACGAGGTCAAATAATAGGCCATCGATCAGGGCAAGGGGTTAAGCGCCCTTTTTGGTCAGAGAATTGAAACGATGGGAGTCTAAACACATTCTTACCAGAGCAGTTCTGAATCAACACCACTGGCGAGCATCAGGAGCTGCATGACTTCTCGATCACGCCTATTTAAAGCATTCGGTCAAGTTCGGCATACGTCTTTAGTTTAACACCCCGCGATGTGGGGTATTCAATGCCTCTGTTAACAAGGGCATTTTCACCATTATCATTATCAGACTCCACTCGTGTCAACTCACTGACAAATGCAGGAACGATACCAAAAGGCAGAATCGATCACTAGGTGGTGGAGCTCACCAGGAACACCATAGAACCAAGGAACAATATGGAATCACATTGGTTTAGCGGAGTCATTCAGAGTGATAGGTACATCGACATATCCTAAAATTCAATTAATTTGACTGTGCTGGTGTACCGGATGTACCGGATGTAAACTTACAATAAGCTGTATCGACGGATTTTAACAACTCCAAGGAATTTCTTTCTAAAATACTAATAGTGTCTCCACTATCTAAAAGTCCTAAAATGTTTTTATTAAAAAGTTTTATTGATAAATGCGGCCGGGGATCCCTAATACCTTAATCGATGAAACACACGCTTTTGCCAACATTTGACGCAGTCTGCAATAATGATAATAACGTTGAAGGCGCCGAAAATAAGTTTTATGAAATTGAGTAATCTGCTACAAACTTCGTTTAATTCTCCTGCTGTTGTCAGGTCTGATTCAACTTGAGTAGCCATGTTTTTCATCAGGGTTCTCGGAACTGTTGGATTCTGACCCGGTGGTACAGTTACCGATAACTGTACTCCCGGCCCGTAGTTTAACTCCGGATGAAAATCGAGACAATTTTAGTACATCACATCGGGTTTGGTACACTTTCAGCAATATAATTTGATTTGTTTTATATTATATTATCCGTAGATGTTGATGGATAGATAGATGAAGCATAATGGGTCAGTGCAGGCGGCGTAATGGGCATAATGGGTCTTTGCAGCATACGAACCGGTCTGGAATCGTAGGCTTCGAAATATGCAGAGGATTTTGGTTCATCAGTAAGATCATCCATTTGATGTAGTTCGTTGATCCTTAGACCTGTTGTTTTAGTTGGAGCTGGTGCAGACCCATAATCTTTCGAACTTCTGGCATAATGTTCTAAGTTCATCCAACGATGTTATGTTACCCACTAGAGTAGTATTCTTTAGATCTGCACTCAACCGCTCCTGGCAATTTCTATCATTTTTGGTTAAGCAAAAGGACGTTCCAACCGACAATTCAGTGTCCCAATCGCCACAAGGTATTCATAAACGCATCACCACACGTAATATCATCTTGTCGTCCGTGAGGGTACCAAGAGTCCCTTTCGTAACACAGTAAATCACTACCTGATGTTCATGTGTTAGATTCAGGTAATATCTACAAGCAGCTGCCTTGAGGTATTGTGGGGCTATTGGTGTGAGGTCGTCTCAGCTCACGCGACCATTCCTTGCAGCCGCCTCAACTCGATGAACAAACTCATGGACATCCAGTGAATGCCTATCACCAGTGAAGATAAGTACCCAATTTGAATTGAAAACGACTCAGATTGTTTCTTCGTTGCTCTCTGTATCCTCCGAACGGCAATGTTGAAGCAACGTTATGATAACTCTGGAAATTCGTTGTAAGGTGGGGTAGCCAAGGGTTGATTTTAAAAAAAACATTCCGGTCTTAGAGCTGAACCTAAATTCGCACGTGCGAAAACCTCCCTCCTTGGACTCGGTTGTTGAAGTCGCACTTCCTGTCTCTGTCGTGGTTGTTCTATATGATCTAATTCACAGATGGCTTCCGTCAGAGGCTGCATGGTTATTGGGGTTCACCTATCCACTGGTTGAAAATTCGGTGAAAATTCTGTTCTGAACTAAGGAATCTAGAATCCTCCATGCAATTATGCCATGCTAGAATCCTCCTGACTGCAATTGAGCACATGCGAATCTGCGTGTCTTTTGCAGATCTTCTCGTTCCCTTTCTCTGGTCGCTCTATCCATATATATCCATATAACCTTATCCGGTTAATGAATCCTGTGATATGTGAGATGCCGATTGGATTGCGCAAATCCCTCGTCTCTCTAACAAGCATTATGCTTCCTAGAGAGACGAAACTTTACTATTAATTCAGACTCACCCACCAAGTCACTCGCATGTGAATGCAATAATGGAAACGCAGGATTTTCTACATACTCCCGCAGTTCCTCCACCCAATTTCCCCCACTGGTATTCACCACTCTAAGTAAACACTCTATTGCCAATTCAGCGTCCTCTAACCCAAAGAACGGATGGTCAACTGGTAAAATAGCCGGCATTTTAATAAACAAACGAACGCGATGAAAGCAGCAGCAGCAAACTGACAGCAGTCGATATTTGACACAAATCTACAATTTTCTTCCTAAAAATAACTATCCTATTTATTTGTTTGCTTATATGAAAAAAGAAAAATTATCTATTCAATAAAAGGTTTATTTAGTTATTAATATATTTCATATTTACTTTTAAAAAAAATTAATTATTCATTTAACTATTTATTTATTAAAAAAATATATATTTCTTTATTTAATTTATTTATTTATTCAATATGAATAAGAGATTTACCAAAACCGGACTTGCCTGATACAACAAAAATAATTATGACACTAGTAATCATCGTCACTTGAGCAAGAATCCCAAAAGAATCCTCGCAAGCACCCTCCAACAATAGCATGTAAGATCTGACTGAATCTGGCCCCTACCGACCAAACTGTACAGAACAGATTCTTCCACACCTTAAAAGAGGCAACCCACAACTATCCAGTTGTGGCCCAAACTCTAGCGACTCACCTATAGTTTCTCTACCTAAAATTATCAAATAATTAATCCATTCCTGAAGCGCGCACTCGAGGTCTAGACTCTAGGTCTCTAAGCTCCCATGGTCATAGTTACCATTTCAACTTAAAGAAAGGTAAGAGGTAAGAATGCAATGAATATTGCAAAGGGAAACCAGAAAAATTAAAATTGGGCCCCTACTTAATTTCATTGAAGAAGCGAGTGGTGTCGAAGAATGGTACTACTGGTGAGCACACTAAGTGCTATCACAATAGTACCCACTCCTTTCTACCAAAGACCTCTTCGAAGTGCCGTGGGGAACTAATTGGTCGGTCGATCGCATATCCATAATGGATATAGGCGACCTATTACCATCTGTAATGTTAAGCGGTGAAGTCCCATGGATGAATCCTTAGGCCTACCATTTAAAGAAAAATTTAATTGAAAATACAAAATGATTTTTTTTTCAATTAAACGCCTTCCTCTGAGAGTAGAGGTTAAGCCGTTATGCCTTCACTGGCGGAGGCTTCGGCAGTCACTCCTCCTCAAGTCGGAGGAGCGCCGCCTCAGCCTCTGCCCTTTGTCTCGCTTTTTTAATCGCATTTATTTTGGCCCAGTTTCGTTTAGCCCTTCTTAACTTCCTGGGCGTCACGGGCTTAGGCATGGAACTAGCTCTTCCACTTTCTTGACCGCAACGACCAGCGAGTTCGAAGGACCGACTTCTAGGCCCTTCTAGACCGGCTTCTCCGTACGCCTGCGTTGCGGAGTCTCGCAACGCCGCGACCCGCGTTTAACCAAATAAATCTTTTCAAAATCAAATTATTTTAAAAAAATATCAATCAGATTTAAAGCAAAAACAAGTTTTTTTCTTAAAAAAACAGTAATAAACACAGTTTTTGTTTCGCGCCAATTTGATATTTTTAATTTTCGTTTCAGGATGAGCGTGACTCAGTTCCAGTTGAAAGCAATTTTCCCTCACGTTATTTTAACTGCAACAACTCAAAGGCATTTATTCGTGCAGTTGATTGCTTTTTGGATCTAAATCGAAGAAAGGATTCCAATGCTGAAAAGCTATCTGCAAGTAGTAGTGCATCTCAAAGTTTAAATAGTTTGACATCATTTGCAATTAAGTGTCAGCCGACATCCGCGCCATCGAACGTCAACAAAGTCACAAAAGATTCTTCAAATAACAAAGAAGATTGTGGAAAATCAGAAATCGAACAGTTAAAAGCTGAAATTGAAATGTTAAAATTAAAACAGGAACTGCTAGAAAAGAACGGTCAGTTACACCAAAGTGCCGCCGACCCAGAAAAAGGTAAGCATAAAACAAGAAATTATATTCTGGGATTGAAGATTAAATTGCAGATTTATATGCTTTCAAAAGTATAACAACAAACGTAAATGTTAGATTTACAATCCATTTTCGAAATAAAAATTTTCAATTATTGATTATTTGTCTTTTTTGTTCGAATTTAGTTGAATGGACAGTTAAAAGAAATCTAAAAAGACGCAAAGTTTTGACAGTTATAATATGTGATTTTTCTACCGTCCAAACCTCTGTTTTATCATAATATGGTGGTTTTTCATATATATTTCTATTGATAAAGTCGTTTAACATACAATTAAGTATTGTAATTGGTAACCTTTAAAAATTTATGAATTGTTCTCCAAAATTATATTATCAAAATTACATTTAGTCTTCTTATTCCAATAAATAATATGTAATATTTAACATCAAAATATTTTCAGGTAAACGAAACTATAGGCGGAATCGAAATAGAAATCGTTCACAGAACAGATTTCAAAATAAGCCGTCATCAAATATAAATACATCTATTCGATCACAATCTGTAGACCCAAACCAAGGACCGTCATATAGTGCACAGACTTTTAGCATACCAAGCCCGGCTTTAACATCTGAAGAAATTCAATATTTTGAATCTATGCATCTATCTGAATCTGAGGTTTTGCAACCTATAAAATTGTATCAGGAAAACTCGTATTAATAATGTAAAAACTTTTGGTTATTTTGTGTGAAATATATATTCTGTTGAATAAATTGAAAAGTAGTTTAAATAATTTATAACAATGCTTGACAAGCATAAATATTTATTTGCCTTTGACTAGTCAGCTAAAATACTTTTTGATCAGCATAATTGGCTTTTACATCTTTTGAAGAGCTTTGAGCTCGGACTTATTGTTCTGTTTTCTTTTATTGCAATACAGACAATTTTTAATTAATGTTTGGATATTACATATTACGTTTCATATCAATGGCTAATATTCGTAAATGTTATTACGAACGTGAAGAAGTTTCGCTGTTTCTTGACAGATCTACTTTTAGCAGTAATACTATTACGTAAATTTGGACTTTTAATAACGAATAATAATATTACACCGGAAAATTGAATCTATGACAAAAATGGATTACACTTGCAAATCTCTTATCACAGAATAATGTAATGAAACTATTAATTAGCTAACAGAGAAAATAATTTAGTTCAACAAAAATAAATCAACAACAATTATACAATTCAAAATACAAAAAGACTTACATTAATTTATTTCTTGAATGTTGTCTTCTTCCCAAAACCAGTCCATGAAACAAATGTTGATTGTAATAGGCTGTAATTCATTTTACTAAACGCAATTTTAATAAAAGAACCATGAAATGATAAAACCAAACTAGATCTGTCCATTTGAAATATATCCCTCATAGTTTGATCTAATTTATCCTCACACCAATAATTATTCGTATTTCGAAGCTCAGCAATATCAGTAACTTTAGTAGTTGCTTGACATTAAATGTATGAATATTTGGATTTAACATGTAACGGCGTGGAATGAAGCGAACACCGTAGCCATTGGGTATAAAAAGTGTGTTGAGCGGTTTCGTTATCACTTCACTTGAATAAATATTTTCACGCTTTTGCATTTGAATTTATGTTTTAGATGCATTTTTTCATTTTAATTTCATTTACTAAATGATTTATTTATCAAACAACTTTCACTAAAACTCATTATATTTAAATAAATAAATAAAAAAACTTCAATATCACAATTTAAAACCAATCATTTATTTTTCTATATTCTTCGATTTAAATTTACACAAAAATATTCTTTGTTTTATTTCAAAAACACATAAACTCTGATTCAAATTTATATACTAATTGATTTAAATTTATACTATATCTCGATCCAAACAATTTGATCGCTTATATGCTTATACACATATTATAGGTTTTCTGTTTCCCACTCCATTATTGTAACAAGCAATTTCCATTAATACAAACAATCATTTATGCAAAACATGTTTTGCAATGTATCATAAATTGAAACAAAAAAAAATACAGTAGTACAAACAAATGTCACTACGCTTATTACAATTGAAGAAAATAAATTATTAGCGAATTTCTTTGAATACAAATGCTATTATTTTAGAGCAAAAATTAAAAATAGTCCGTCGTTATAAAACAACGAACTTCATTGTAAAGTTCTAGTATTAGGCTTGAAATAACAGTATAATATTTGGCTTACGTTATTCCGCTAAAGTTTAAATAAAACAATTAGTCCCTGGGCCCACGTCGATTTCATCTGATGATTACCACATATTTCATACTTCGTGAGGAGCCTGTTCTTGGCGAGTCTGAAAACTTTTGTTTTGCCATTTTCCTCGATTCGGAAAGCTCAATTGACATTGTGGCATGTTTGGGTTGTCGGACTCGACAATAGCAGACAAATTTTTGTCGGACAAGGTTACCCTCGTTTTAAAACAAATTTCCACCCCCCATAGTTAAAAAAAATTGTGTTAGCAAATTTACAAGATCCCGGACAAAAGGTACTTATCGGAGCTTGCCGAACGAAAAAGCGGCCGAATCGAGGAAAATGGCAGAACAAAAATTTTCGGACTCGTCAAGCACCGGCGTCTCACGAAGTATAAAATATGTGGTAATCATGGGGGACTAAATATGCCTATTAATTTTTTTATAACATTAAACGCGTTCCTCTTAAAGAGTTTTCGCTAGGAATTTATTAGAACAATTAGAAAATGTACCATAGTACCAACATATTTGATTTTGGTTTTTCGTTTCTACTTTCATTTCTGATAGCATAGTAAGCCTCCTGACACGAACGAACTGAACAATTAATAAAAACTCTATCTTGTTCTACTAGTCGACGTTAGATAACAACACTAACATGGTAAATAAATTAATTGATTTAGTCGTGACAACAAATAAATTCATCGAAACATTAATAAAATCGCAAAATTGTTGAAAACAATAATTTCCTTTCTCAAATCAAAAATATTCTCTACAAACAGCAAAGAGTGTTCTCTTCCACTGTTTATCTCAACCTGATCTCGTCTACACCTCCTTTTCACACGCCAAATGATTCGACTACATTTTCAAAAACAAATTCAGAGAAATTTTTAACAAAACAATACCTCGCTACATCTCCGCAGATATGATTCAAAACGTTAAATCAAATTTTTCGTAATCCGATAAACAGATTAAACTGCCCCTCCGAATACCGTATCTAAGCAACCAAATAAGCCAATTAGACATAGATCATAAGAGAAATAAATTAAAAGAGCTGGAACTAGCAAAAGAAAACATTCGAAATAGTACAACCTTTTGAAGTCATGCAGGGGTTAACAGATTATGGATAATTTAAAAATCTAAGGCATCATTTTGTAAACGATCCCACGTCACTACTTAGCACAAAACTTAGCACTCCTCACGTCAATACTTAGCACAAAACAAAATTCTGTCGAGATACCAAATATATTGTTGCGTTTTTCCAACCTTAATTCGAATTGTCCTTACTCTCAATTCGATAAACGCCATTGCCAAAGTCTTTCTGAGTTCGATCACTGATTAGTAAGCAAACACACCAGGTTTTATTAAGTATTCAACTCCTTAATTTTTCCACAACAACAGGAATCAATACAGCAAACAATATTCCTAACTATAATATTGTAACGACTCTGCGTCGGTTCTTTTCGATTATTGAGCAAATACGACAGTAAAAAGACGGATATTTAGTTAACAAAATCTCCAACTTTATTTATCAACAAATTACAGCAACTTTCGATTTTAATTACAATAAATTCTAGGGTCCTCTCCAATTTGTGTACGATAAATTTCACCGCTTTTCCACAATTTGAATCAATAATATTCGGAATCGTAAAATCTGTATTCCACTATGTTCAAATTCTTTCACTATTAGTACCCAGGTTCAAGTACCACCCGATTATTCCTTATACTTGCGAATATTTATAACCACTTTCAATTGCAAAAATAAACTGGCTATCTGATATTTTGTTCGCTTATTTATATCGAAAAATAAATAAGTAGAAACTTATGCTAAGTAGTTGTTGTTTACCACTGTACTTTTCTAGAAAACAAAATTCGAAGTACATACATTATGAATGATTGGCTACTCCTCCTTTAATTCATACTTGCATTAATTTGGATATGTAAACATTTGTATTAGTGAACTCATTCAATAACAAATTTACTTTGCATTAATTTGAATATGTAAAACATTTATGCAAAATGTATTAGTTAACTCATTCTTTATTCCATTTCTTTGCAATATTTTGAATATGGAAAACATTTATGCAAAATGTATTAGTTATGTATGAGTAAATTATATTAACCCATTCTGGTCGAAGTTTATTACATTATTTGTAATAATGGAACTAGAGACCTGATCGGAGTTTATTACAATATTCTTTCAACAGCGTCAGAAACTCCAACGGTGCTTGTAGAAATTTCCAGTAACACAACATTCAAAATAATACACAAAATATTTCTACGCAATAACACTTAAAACTTTATTCACACAAACTAATTTGAAAATCACTTTTATAATTTTAACTTTGCCGTCGCTAACTAAAGAAAACTTACTTATAAACAAAAAATAAAACTAACTAATTCTACAAGAGGTAAACATTTCTTATATACGGTTCTGTATAATTTCTGGATAATTTTTAGAAACCTTGAGAAAATATTAGAATATTCGATTATTTTTCGTTATGTTGATTTATTCATAAAATCCTTCAATTTTATTTATTGTTAACTCAAGTTCTAAGAATACAACAACAACACTCTTCCTTTCATTAATTTGTTGTTGTGTCTTGTTATGATTTTGCTGTAATCGTAACGATATGAAAAAGATATAATCAGCGCCCTTTTAAAAGCAAGCAAACGAGAGGAAAAGAGAAAGACATATAGGTCGCTAACTATTCTTTCGTCGATTGTAAAGCTGATTGAGATGTACTGCTTGTCCTTCAGCTGATAAGCTCCTGCAAGTTGTTACTCCAAAAACATGTGCTGTACCATAACAACCATTTTCATAAAATACCAAATCAAATCTGTGATGGTCACACTTAATCTTAGACACACAGTGTCGCAGTTTGTTGCACTTCTAAATTGTATTTTAAAAAAAAATCTACCAGGACCAGGAATAAAGCGCTGGTTGTTGAGTCTCGCAACTCCAAATCAAAAATGAGTGCATTAAGAAATTAGTTCCCCAAGATGGAATATTCTCCTTTCTCACCATCATTAATATTCTCACATTTATCATAACTACGATCAAGAAATGTGTGAAACTATTTAAAGGCAGTATCAGAGCTTCTGAATATAGCAACGGAATCGGACGAATAGATTTCAACCCTACGTTACAACAAAACAACATAGTTTTTACAAAGTTTAATTTTTATTTTACATGTATAATTTTGCATTTCATCAATCAATGACAGTAATTACAATCTGGATGACATTTTTTTTTATTTTTCCAATCACACTTACATCCACCAGATTTATCATCTTTTCCGGCAGGACCCCATCGTGGACCACGAGTTGCCCAACATATCTCTACTTTGCATACTGCACATACTATCCAAGAGCATCCTTCATCTCTTGTTACCACAATTTTACATGTTGGACACCGCATGGCTTGGTTATTATTTAACATTTCTTCAAACATGAGTTTTGTAGCTCGAGAATTTGGATCGTCTTCATTAAAAACTATATCTTGATATTCACGACACGATAGTCCGTTGTGAATTGACTGTAAATATAGATATACTATAAATTAAAATGACATCATTAATTAAATTTATTTTCAAAAATACATACTTTACATTGATGACAGTTAAAATTTTTGCATAAAGGACAAATGTAAGATGATACTCCATCTTCGTAGCACCAATAACCGTTACAATTTGGTGTTTTGCATGAAAAGCCGTTCTGCAAGTAGCCTTGTGCTTCTCGTAGTGAACGATTTATATGTTGTTCATAAATTTCAGGATCAACTAATTTTTTGATTTCTCGATCCTATATGTAAACATTAAATGAAACAAAAATAAGTTAATTTTTAACGGCACAATATAATTCATAATAGAAATTAGAATTTCCATGAAATTTTTTATCGCTTCCTCAAAATTATCATCAAGAAGTATACTTTGAAAATCAACCAGATTGATAGCGGCGTTAATCTGTTCATAGTTAGTATTTTTAAAATCATAATAGTATTTTAGGGTATTTTTGAAATACTTAACTGGCACTCCAAATTCAAATTGACTAATAGTGCCTTATGATGAGCCGTGCCCGAAATAAATGACTCAGATCGGTTTGCATGACATACTGAACTGGTTTTATACACGTAAGTAAAAAAGAGGTCCAGTTGACGTTTGTTATCGTTAAGCATATCGGACTTCTGCATTATGTTGTTGTCATAAGTTGCATTAATGAGGTTTAAATCCAGACTATCATTGATATAACCGGCAACAATAGATTACAATCATCAGGATCCCTGACAAATCGCATATTAGGTCTATTAAAAAAAATTTCATCAACAATCTGGTACAGTTTCTATTTCACTTCCTTATATATGCTCTCGCAAACCTAAGAACGAACTTAGCAGAAAGTTTTTTTGAAGCATCGCTTGAAGGATGTTGACTAACATAACCCGCTTCACCAGGACAAAACTTTATTGGCCGTGTTCGCAAGTCATAATGCTTATTTTTTCAAAGGCTTGGGTTAGATTTTTTTTGGATTTGATCGTGAACCAATGATTATCCGGAGTAGGCAAAATTTCGTTGGTTGTAGGGCCTATATTTTTGAGCAATCTATACATGCTTCCGTGATTAATTTTATGGTAGCTAAAAAAAGTCAAATGCGGAGAGAACTGGATGCTCTTGTGAATCGAGCTACGCAGGGAACTACATCAAACCAAACTCTACATCAAACTCATTGAGGAAGCCGCTGAATTCTTTTCTAACAAATTGGGGATCGTTGTCGGAATGCACAAACTCAGGCACTCTATATGGTTGGTAAATTTATCTCAGAACTTCAATTATTTTAAAAGCATTAGTAGAAGACAATGTTTTAAGAATTACAAATTTTGTGAAATGGTCTATGTAGTGTCCCATATAAGACATAACAAACCAAAAGGTTTCAAATTCAAATGTAAATTTAGGTTACACAAGTTTTAAAGTTAAGTTTAATTTATTTTGTCTAATAAGTAAATTTCTATTTTAAAATTCAGCATTCATTAATTAATTTAAACAAAAGTAATTTTGTCAAATAAGTCATTTTCATTAAAAAAAAATTAAGTATCGCAATTCGTTTTAAAAAATATGCTAATTAAGGTAAATTATATAAAACTTAAAATAAGTTGTTAATTTTATGTTTTAAAAATAACAGTTGGTTTTAAGCTTCTCGATCAAACAGTTGTTTTAAGTTTTGCAAATCGGTTAAGTCAAAACTCAGTGTTCATTACAAGCAGTCGTCTAATTAAAATAAACCGAAGCAGAAATAAACCAATCCCCAATAATAGAAATTATCAAAATAAGTTTTTAGGCCGTGTGTCAATACAGCTAAATCTAATTTTTTGGAGTCTAAAACTAATTTTTGATCTTTAAATTCACCACAAAACAATTAGCCTGCTTTATCTCATACTGATATCTAAAACGACATTTTTCGGATTATTTATGGTACAAAAAGTGGAACCTTAACGTCCTAGGACTTTATAAAATTTTGTAAAGTCCTAGAACGTTAAAGTTCAACTTTTTGAGCAAACTTTAAAATTCATTTCTTTTTATTTTAATAAATTTCCAGTATGAAATAAAATTTTGTATTTATCTCAAACGAAAAGTGTTTTTAAAGGTACTCACTAGTAATTTCTGTAAACAACTAGCTCGTATGTTTCACTTTTCGTTCTAGATAAATAAATAACCATTATTTTGTTTACTTTATTGTTAATTAGTTTATTGTTTTGAATAAATGGAACAAATATATTGGAATATATTGGAAAATACATTTTATTTAATTTGTTTATTTTAATTTCAAAAACAATTTGTTAAAAGCAAAGACAATTATTTCGATGCCACAATTTAGATTTAGCCAACTGACACAGCAAACTTTGGTAATAAATTCAACATAGGTTAATTTTTTTTTACCATATGGTAAGAAAATTTAGTTTTAGATTTAGCTGTTCATAGGAGATGTATGAATTTTATCTACATTTTCGTTTGTTGTTGATTGTGAGGTTTTGGGGTTACTACTAGCGGTTTTGTATTGTTCCAATATCCGAATATAAGATCTATTATATTAGCTTTTGTTATTTGAAATGATGTAATCGGTATCTTTTTTTTATAAACGTATTGGAAAAGGATATCCTTAGATATATTTTTTCGGCTATGGAAGCTAGAGGAATTCATACATATAATATCCACTGCATCTGAAAAGAAAAATGAGATTTAATTTTTAAGCCAAATTGAATTATAGCGCCAAATCACTGGATGTTTACCATCGAATTCAATAACAGTTTTACATTTATTTGAAATCACTTTTGCCAAACCAATTGCTAGTTCTTTGCTATTTGGGAACGATAATAAAAGTTCTTTGAGTTTTTTTTTCAAATTCTGATATCCGTGACATTGAAAATAATATATTTACACTGAAATTTTAAGAAAAAAATGTATGCAAAAACAAATCACAACTTGTATTTGACGTTTTATTCACTCTATTGTTTTTAAAACAAAAATTTAACTAACGATTTCAATATCTTACTATGATGTGAGATGTTACTTTGATTAAAATTAGTAAATTAAAATTCCGTTGATTATTTGTATTATAGGTTATCGTGTAGTATTTAAAATAATGATTAGCCATCACACGGCCTTAGTGTGTGAACAAATAAACAAAACTGTGTATAAACAATAAAGATTAAAATCGTTTAGAAGTATTAGTGTTTATCTTTATTTAAAACATATAAAACGATAAGCACCCAAATACAACATCGAGAATAATAAAAATCGCGGTTTTACCTTTGACTGATCGAGGATATGGTTCAAGCAGGTCAATGCAAATCATTTGCCATGGGGGTTCAGTAATTATTCTTTGTCCCATCGGTTGGCGCATCGTCATATTGGAAGCCTTTGTAGTTCAACAAACTTCGCCAATAGATACACACTTTTTTACTGTGACCAGTAGTAGTAGCGACGTAACTGGTTAAGTTTTCTTAATGCCTCCATACGATCCCAACGGTGTATCATGCTCTTCTTTTATCAGCTCTAAAGTCATTGTTTCCGGAACCCAAATCTTCCAAACTGATATATCTGTCAGATCATCATCTATGCATGGATTGATTCTA
Source organism: Diogma glabrata (assembly GCA_963693315.1). NCBI lineage: Eukaryota > Metazoa > Arthropoda > Insecta > Diptera > Cylindrotomidae > Diogma > Diogma glabrata. Next base: position 110,750,233 of record OY856186.1, read on the forward strand.
ATATAAATACGATCATCCTGGATGCTAAAGGCCGGATACTGGTCTGGATACTCATTTGTGGGAGTAGTTTTGTATAGGTTTCACAACCAAAATGATTAGATTGTAGATCTTTAGTAGATTGTGGTGGTCTTTCATTGAGGACTCGATTATATCTGTAGTTGTTTATAGTATCTTCGACACCCTTAGTGTGAAACCTTTTTGTGCCACTTCTATAAGTAATCTCATCGATATTCATGGTGTCCGAATCCTCTCTAACTTCAGTTTGGAAGAGCTTAGCAGTTTTCCATATGGCTCTAGGTGGTGAGGCCATTAATCGGATGTCATTGTATGGATGTTGTTCTTTGTGACCGGCTCATATGTATTGTTTGGACAGCATTTCATTGCGTTCGCGGACCGGTAAGATATTTCATTCTTCATGTAGGTAGTCTCTATGAACCATAAAATGGCAACTAGTAGCGCTTCTCAGAGCTGTGTTTTGTGTAGTATGCATCTTCCAGTGCGTGTCAGAAACTTGAGGTGCCCATATGTATGCTGCGTAGTTTAGGATGGGTCTACCAATAGCTTTGTATGTTGTGATAATTGTGTTTTTGTCGTTGCCCCATGAACGTCCAGCTTACACTTTTAGTGCATTGTTTCGGCTTTTCATCCTTCAGTTCACTTTTTGTGCATGAGCATTGAACTTGAGCCGTGGGTCGAATGTTACTCACAGCAGTGTAAAATTTTTAACGTAAGAAGGACGACGTTGTTAATGCGGATGTTTGATTTTGTATTCACCTCCTTCGTCCAAGTGGTGAAAGGTGTAGTAGTGGACTTTTCAAATGATATTATAGTATTAGTTTTCTGTTACTAAACGATTCATGCAGGGAGTAAGGGTATTCGTTTAGTCAATTGGTGAGTTGTTCCAGATGGTTTCCTGTGGCAAGGATCGTGCAATCGTCTGCATATACTATGATTGTTATACCTTCTGTAGCCCTCCGGCACATCTTGAAATAGGAATAAATTATAGCAATTTTTTCATAGATTATTAGATTAGATTTAGATTAGAAATGGTCGGACAGGTTGCACGAGGCAGAACTTGTCCTGGCACGCAGACTCTACGGTCCATAGCGCCGTGTCCGAGTTTGGCCTCATAATAATTATTCCAAAAACCTTTCCGTAAGCCTAATGAAATCTAAAACCAACTGTATTGGCGACAGTTTGATTGCGCCAGCCTCTTCAGTTTCTGAGCCAAAAATTCTAGCTCTGACCCTAGAAAAGGCTGGGCATACACACAAAAAGTGCTCCGAGTCCTCCTCCTCTTCAAGACAACCAATTTTTTCATAACTAGTATTCTGTGCCGCGGGAAATAACAAATTCGTATTAGAAAATATTTCTTTATTTCATTTATTGCACTATTTCTCAATTCCCAAGGAAATGCCGGAATAGACGTACTGGTGGTGTAGGCAGACTGCTTAGATCGTTGAATAGTGATGGAGAACTTTTGCTTGTGGTACACCTTTTCTTAGTGTTCTCATTTTTTATTTGCAGTTTCTGTAATCTACATATGTTTGACGGCCTCTCAAATAGTTGCACAATCAGCGCTTTATTATGCCTGGCAAGTTGGTATTTAGGATGTCGTTTAGTAGTTGTTATAGTTGTACTACCCTGTATAATGTATAGTTGTACTACCCTGTATAATATAAGAGAGATACTGTAATGTATAATTGTAAAATATAATCTCGTTCACTTTCATCCGCGCCGTGAACAAATAAAGATGTAAACAAGATTCATCATGTGTTGGTTTATTTGGTAATATAAAAATGGCGACGAGAAATTAATAATTAAATTAAAAAGTTATTGGTGAACAAGTTTATAACTTGTAATAAATAAATGAAAACATTTTATAAGGATATTTAGTAAAAAGAAAAGTTTTATGAGTGCAAAATGAACGTAAAGCATTAAAAAAATTAAATTAAAATGTTTTTGGTGAACAAGTTTACAACTTGTAATAAATAAATGAAATCACTTTATAAAGTTATTCAGTGAAAAGTTTTATGAGCACAAAATAAACGTGAATCATTTGTGTGTGTGAAAAAAAAAAAAAAAATTAATTTAAACTAATTAAAATCCTCATCAAGCATATTTAAGGTATACGAAAAACATAAAATTATATACAAATAAAATGTCACTAATAGGAGGTATAGAACCTTTTTTACCTGATGGTAATTTTGAAAAGTACATGCTGCGAATGCATGAATTGTTCAAGTGTAATGTAATCGAAGATAAATTGAAAGTTTCAATGTTTTTGACGCTTGTTGGAGCGGAAACATTCGAAATATTGTGTAGGTTAATGTATCCAGATTTGCCTACCAAAAAAACTCTTGATGAAATCGAAAAAACTTTAAAAGCACATTTTCAGCCTACTACCATCGAAATAGCTGAAAGTTTTAAATTTTTTAACAAAAAACAATTATTTAATGAAAGTATTAGCGACTACATCATTGAGCTAAAAATGTTGTCATCCACGTGCAATTTTGGAGCATTTTTAGAACGGGCTTTACGGGATAAATTTGTAACGGGGTTAGCAAACGAAGCTATTCAACGTAAATTGCTAAACGAAAAAGATTTATCGTTTGCAAAAGCATGTGAGATTGCATTAGCATGCGAGCTGACATCATCTGAACAACAAAAAATATCTGGAGATGTTAAAATACAAGTGAATCAAATGAAACAAAGGAGTAATTATCATAATAATAGTTCACGAGATGGTTCTAGATCTCGTAATAGATCAAAAACGAGGAATTGGAGAAGAAAATCACCATCGCCAATGCGTAATGCGGAAAAATGGATCAGGAATTGCACAAAATGTTCATATAATCACCCCATAAATAAGTGTACGGCGTGGGAAAGAACGTGTTATAACTGTGGTATTCGAGGTCATAACGCGAAAAACTGTAGACTCAATAGAAGGGAAGTAAATCAATTTCATATTGCTAAATTAGTAATAAATAATTTCGATAATTCAGAAAAAAATTCTGCAATGAAAGTTAACATAAAAATAAATAATTTAAATTTTGAAATGGAAATAGATACGGGTGCATGTATTACCGTAATAAATAAAATTATGTATCATAAATTTTTTAACGAAATTTCTATTTTAAAAGAAAAAACTAATATAAATTTAATTTCAGGTAGTAAAGTGGAAATATTGGGTAAGATTCCTGTTACGGTGGTACTTGATAATAATATGATGATGGAATTGTGGCTTTATGTTTTGGATACTTGTAACATCTTTCTGCCAATCATGGGGAGAGACTGGATAAAAATATTATATCCTAATTGGATGGTAAGTCTAAATGAATTTACTATAAATACCATTAATACAATTGAATCAGAAGTAATGAAAATTGCACCTTCTGTTTTCGACTCTTGTAATAAAAATGCAATTACGGGATTTGTGGCTGATTTAATTTTGGTTGAGAATTGCACTCCTGTTTTTCACAAGGCATATACGGTCCCATTTAAATTAAGGGAAATGGTTGAAAGAGAGTTAGAAAAATTAGTTCAAAATGAAATTTTAAAACCGGTAACCACGAGCGAATGGGCCTCACCTATTGTGATAGTGAAAAAACCCAGCGGTAAGATAAGAATATGTTGTGATTACAAAATAACAATTAATAAATATTTAAATAATGAGCACTATCCATTGCCGGTAATAGACGAAGTTTTAGCGTCTCTTGCAAACTTTTCTTGTTTTTGCGTTCTTGATTTAAGAGGTGCGTATCAACAATTGGCGGTGTCCGAAAAATCGAAACCATATCTTACCATTAATACACACAAAGGGTTATTTCAATATCAAAGGCTGCCATTTGGGGTAAAATCAGCCCCGGCAATTTTCCAATGTGTGATGGATAGGGTTTTGGTTAATTTAGAAGGAGTTACGTGTTATCTTGACGACATTCTGATTGGGGGTCGTAATGAAGATGATACGAAAAATAAATTAGAATGCGTATTAATGAGGCTAGCCAATCATAATATTAAAGTTAATATCGAAAAGTGTCAGTTTTTTCAAAATTCAGTTAAATATTTGGGCCACGTAATTTCAAAAGAGGGGATAAAACCTAATATTGAAAAAATAGAAGCAATTAAACAAGCACCAGCTCCTAAAAATGTTAAAGAGTTGCAATCATTTTTAGGGTTAATGAATTATTATAGTAAATTTTTACATAATTTGGCGAATAAACTGCATCCATTATATCAATTACTGAAAAAGGGGCAAGAGTTTAAATGGTCCAACGAATGTGAAGAAGCGTTCGAAAAATGTAAAGAATTGCTTGTAAATAATAATTGTATATTGACTCATTACGATCCGGATAAACCGATAGTTATTATATGTGATGCTAGTCCATATGGTGTAGGTGCTATTCTTGCGCATGTAGTAAACAATCAAGAACAACCGGTAATGTTTGCTTCTAGCACTTTAAGTGCCGCTGAACAAAACTATAGTCAACTGCATCGGGAGGCGTTGGCTGTCATGTTTGCGGTAAAGAAGTTTTATAAATATATATACGGTCATAAATTTATAATATACAGTGATCACAAGCCGCTTCATCAAATATTTAGCGAGAAAAAAGGAATATCGGCGGTTGCTGCCGCTAGAATCGTAAGGTGGGCGGTTATATTATCAACGTTTGATTATGAAATTAAATATCGCAAGGGTACGCAAATGGGAAATGCGGATGCATTATCCCGCTTACCACTAAAAAACAATACGGAAGTTGAAATAAATAATATTAACTTTTTTAATACGTCGTACGAACTCCCAATAGATCAAAACGAAATTAAAATTGAAACACAGAGACAATATATTAAAATTTTTATATAAATATTGTAAAGATGGTTGGCCAAATGATGTACCTTTAGAATTAAAACATTATCATAAAATACAATCGTCATTTTCAATTGAAGATGATTGCTTATTTTACGGTAATAGAATTATTATACCTAATAAATTTAAATATAAAATTTTAGAACTTTGTCATAACGAACACGTTGGTCGTGTAAGAATGAAGCTTTTAGCTAGGTCATTCGTTTGGTGGTTATCTATAGATAATGATATAGATGAATTCGTAAAAACATGTAAGGAATGTAATTTAGAACAAAACTTAAGACCCGATTGTCTTAACAGTAAGTGGAAGGTTGCTATAAGTCCTTTCGAAAGGATACATTTAGATTTTTTCCATTTCGGGAAACATACATGTCTAATTTCCATAGATAGTTGTAGTAAATGGATTGACATTTATGTAATGTTAAAAACGGATGCAAAAAGTGTAATAACGAAATTAAAAACACAGTTTTCCACTTTTGGGTTTCCTAAATTAATAGTAACGGACAATGGTCCTCCATTTTGCTCAATGGAGTTTGAAAACTTTTGTAAATTCAATGGAATTGAACTTATGCATAGTCCCCCCTATCACCCCCAAAGTAATGGTTTGGCAGAAAGAGCGGTACAAACGGTTAAACAAAACTTAAGGAAAACATTGGGTACCAGAACAAATATTAATATTAATGATCAAATAAATAATTTTTTATTTAAGTATAGAAATACACCAACAGCCGTAACAGGGATCGCGCCATCTGATCGAATATTTGTATACAAACCAAACACATTAGTAAACAAAAAATCAAAATTTATTAGAAATAATATTATATTAAAGAAAAAACCTGGAATAATTAAAAAAGTTAGATTTAATTTTAATACAAATATTGGTATGCCAAATACAATTGATAAAAATTACAATAATAAAAGTAAAAATCACGTTGACAAATTTGAATTCAAAATTGGAGATGAAATATTGTACTATAATAAAAATATAAATAAGTTTGAGAAATTTGTAAACGGTACAATATTGAAACGTCTTTCAAAGTATATATATTTAATTAAAGTTAGAGGTATCATAAAATCAGCACATAGAAATCAAATTAAAAGATTTAATAGAAGAAAAAATTTCTTTAAATACTTTCCAACATCCTCTGGAGTGGTTACAAGAAGCAAAAAAAAAATTAGAAAGTCCAGATAATGGAACAACTTCAAAGGATGTTGGAGTAAAAAAGTCTAGATCAACTAGATCAAAATACAATTTAAGAAAATCTAACTTTAAATATAAGTATAAATAGTTTTTAAAAAGTTAAATAAATTAAATGTTATTAAATTAAATTTGAAGTAAATATGAATAAAATTATTATGAATTATATTAAATTTGAAATTCGAATGTAAATTTTTAAAATTTTAAGATAATATTAGATTCGATGTTAGGCATATTTTAGCTAAGAGGGGAAAGATGTTATAGTTGTACTACCCTGTATAATGTATAGTTGTACTACCCTGTATAATATAAGAGAGATACTGTAATGTATAATTGTAAAATATAATCTCGTTCACTTTCATCCGCGCCGTGAACAAATAAAGATGTAAACAAGATTCATCATGTGTTGGTTTATTTGGTAATATAAAAGTAGTGTTGCGTGCGACACTGTGTCAAACGCTTTTTATAGATCAAGAGTGACTAAAATTGTTCTTGCACATGGCTGTTTTTGATTCAGACCATCGCTTATTGGATTTTGAATTTTGTTAAGGCCTAAGGGCGGTAGTTTTGTTGTGTGCTTTCGCCGAAAAAGCATGAGGATCTCTTATTCTCTATAGTGAAGTTCGATGAAATTCAAACTAAGATTCTCTTAGTTCGATTCTGGCAAATAGGTGAGTTCTCGCAAAAGTATCAGAAGAAAAACAGAAAACCCTAATTTTGACAAGAATTATTGAAAATTACACATGGATTGTCTCGTTAAACGGGGAACTGAAGACATAAGAAGTGCGCTAAAACATATTGAAAGAGCAGTTAAAAAAATAAATTGAAATTACCAGACTGTGTTTTATCTTGGAAAACTTTAGAGGAAGCATTAGTTAACTATAATACAAATTTAATTGATAAAAGATAAAACTAATTTTTGAAGAGATATAAGTTTTGTATAATACCAGCTCATTATATTGTCTTTCTAGTTTCTGCTTAGTCAAAAAATAAAGTTTTTTAAAGAAATTATGTTGTCATCAGAGGAAAATAATAGGCCAATCAAAATTATATAAGACAATTTTAATATAATTTTCATGTCATTTTTTTTTTTTTTTTTTTTTTTTTTTCTAAGAATATTTATTTATTTATTTATTTATATAAAGTACACAAAACAGACGGTAAACGCCCAATACATGTGTAACAATCAATCAAAACAATTATACAAAAATAATAATTAAAAAAAAAATAATAGAAAATTAAATATACAAAAGTAACAAACAATAAAAGTGACAAATCTTGAAATAATAATCGAAAAACAATCGAATTAAATTAATTTAATTTATGGATTTTAAAAACATATCCGGTACCGTAAAAGTCGTTTTCTCTTTGGATCTATCTGCTAATGGGATTTGCCAGAAGGCATCTTGCAGCTTTGATGGTTACTAAACTGAGCTTACGTGAATCTAGAATCTTGAATTTCCATTTGTTTTTCTAATTAGTACCACTGATGAACACCAGGGACTGTTTGATGTCGGGTTTCGTCCCGAGCCCGGCTTTTTAAAAAGGCCCGAACTCCAACCAAAATGAAAATATTATATAGACAAAAAACAATTTTTAACCAAAACTAAAGTATATGTGGATTTGATCTTCCACTAAATCCTATCATAATTACACGATGATTTAATTAATTTGGCTCCAAGGTTTAAATAAGAAGTTTTTCTTTTCCAAGATGGGTCATGTAATAGATGCCACATATGTGATTACAAATATGTATAAGGAAACGATAAAAAGCCGTCAATTTTGCATAGTACGATTTTAAAAAAAGTAACAGTATCCAAAAAATCAAAGTATTGAGATGAAATTTAAATAATTGTTTTACGGAGGACTTGAAAAGACAACGTGAATTAATCCTGCTTTGACCGGTTGTATTGGCAACTTGTTTTTGAGCACCACCCCACGATAAATAATAATTTTTCTCTAACAAAAACAAAACAATTAACGCAAACCATTCGCGCTTTGAATTTCTAATGTGGAGAATATATTACACGACTTAGTAAATGTTTTCCAAATTTAAACTTTAATTTCAGCTTCCTCAGGAACAAAAGTTAATTCTGTAAATTCGAATCCGTGATTCCTTTAACTTATACATCGCAATTAAAAAACCAAACAAAGCATATTGGGCTTCACAATGGTTTTGATATTGGTAGTTAGTTTAGAAGATAAAATAAAAAAGTCACAAATTACTGAAAATGTGATTCGTCGAGGGTATATGTAAATGCCTACATTTTTTGCCTGTCTGATCGTTTGAATAAACAAACCACTTTCTAAGTCGCTCCTGTTCAAAATTTTACCAAAATGAGAAAAAATTGAACGAGAATGGTTAGTTTTGAGCTCCAAAAAAGATCCATTTGATTGCCTACCGTGTCGAATATTTAGCACGACACTAATATTAAGTAAAATTGTTCTCCTCTATGTCGTCTTTAAGGATATTCTTAAGCTAAATTATACGACAGATTACCGGCTTATAACTATTTTCCGATCAAAACGAAGGCCAAGCAAACCTATAGAGGCACATTTTAAAAAGAATTTTGGATACTATTTTGTTTTTAGGTGAAAGGAGCATGGCATTGAGCAGAGACAGCCACATGGTTGATGAGCCTAATAACAGCAACTTCTTGGGAATTTTGGAGATTATTAGTCACTGTGATCCCTTGCTACGTTATCATTTAGAAAAAGTAAGAATTTTCAAGCAAGCTTAGCATCGTTAACAAGTTCATTATGTATCATCGGAAATCCAAAATGAGCTCATTCAATTATGTGCAAGTAATGTAGAATTGAACGAAGGCCAGGGGTATCATAACGCATCATGAAAAGTGAAAACAAAAGTATGGAAAGATAGATTTGTAGAGAAAACCTATATGCTGTGTATTCCCCAAGTGGAGCTCACAGTCTCAATCTCTGTGGAGTTGATTCTGCCGAATAACGTTCAAATGAGGTTACATTTTTTGGAATAGTTTAATAAATGCTATACCTTATTTAGCAGCAGCCCTCAACGATGAGCAAGTTTAAAGAAAGATATTTTGCAGTCACTACATAAGCTTTCTAACACGCGATGGTCAACTAGAATTAATGCTGTTAGATCTTTTGCAAAACGTCGCCCAGTGCTAAAAAATATAGCTGAATATCTTAAAGGTCTTAACTTAACAGCAGAAACTTATCTAGACTGCAATCAAATTAAAAAATTAATGAGTAAATTTTCCTGGAGATTAATGCCATCAATAGGCTTAAAATATTGAAAGAAACATCACCATTCAAACAAGACAAACAACAAATGGTTTAAATATTTCTTCTTTTTTGTCAATAAGTAAAAACAGAAAACGTTTCGGTACATTTTCTGGAAATGCAAATGAAGATCCTGAAAACATCCGCATTTATGACCAAGAAACAGAATTCAAAAGGCACACGGTTTTATTTATTGCAGATTTAGTAATATCAAGCGTAATGTTTAAATTCTGAGGAAGGAGGAGGAAATAATAACCTGTACAAAGCGATTCGTTGCAGTATACAAGGCAGATATTTCAGAAGAGTTGGCAAATGAGGCAATTCACCTCAAACACGTATATACGGAACATTTCGAAGAAAATCTTTCGCTCTAGATTTATTGAATGCAATTGCCATTAAAAATATTGATACTATTTTTTAATCAAAAAATTCCTCAAATCCTGTTTCCTGTTTCAAGAGCGTGTCTTGCGATTTTGTACTAAGAATCAAAATTAGGGAGGCAGTTAAATTTCGGTGACATTATGGATGTTTTTTGCGTCAACCAAAGCACTGTAAGCTAAATTGTTATAAAAAGTAAGAACAGTTTACAAAATTCGTACTTAAAAATTTACGCATGCGGGGACATGTTTTTTAATTTGTAATTTTTTTTTTAATTTTTGATCTACGTGTGTGACAACCTCGCATACGCCAGTCCCTGCTATTGGCATACGAATTCACGTGAGATAGCACATATACCACTGGCAATAGCAATGAGAAATTGAAATATCACTAGCCAAGGTGATAGCTGGCAGATGAACTCTATTCAGCCAACGGCACCACCCCCAGTCTTAGCTATGAAGTATTTCTTGATGATATTACGTTAATGCTTGCTCGAACAATCGAGCCTTCATATAACTCTATATGTGGGCTATTCATTGGGGAAGACAGTGTAGCTGGATAATTGGCAACACCATTTTTGTTTTGTTTCTGCAAAATTTTAAATCAAATTTGCTATTTATCTCTTATTTTATTTTTATTTTCTCTATCCTAAAATATTGGCCTATGTCATATTTTATATGGGTTTAGTTATTCATTCTTTGAAAAAAGTATAAAAACACAAAAAACAAATATTTGCGTTCATCAACACCTTAGAACGCATGTTGTTGTGGGACCTTGGTCTTAAAAGGTTTTTATGTGTTGTTGTGACACATATTGTAATTCCTACTACACAACACATTTTATTAAAAAAAAAATTAATTCGCCTATATTTAACATTCCTGTAAAATTGTTTTTAAACAAACAACCTTTTAATTTTTGAGATATTATAATTTAATTGGTAAATAAAATAACATAAATGTTAAAAGGGCCCATATTTCATTTCCCGAGCCCGGTTTTTCTCTCTACGGCTCTGGTGTGAGAATCTTTAAAAGGAACAATTCTCAAAACTACTCTTTTTTGTTGAAATTTGTCTGATAACCAGTGGCCTATTACACTCAAAAATGGAGTATTTGTGTGGATGGTGGTGATTTGTGGAAATTTGTGAGAGTTATTAGCAAAACACCGATACCATACCGAAAACCCGTCAAAAATGATCAAAAATTCATAACCGCTTAACTCCATTTCAGAGCAATAAAAAAAATCTTGAATTTCTTTTTTTTATTCGTCAACACCAATAACAGTTTAATAAAAATTAAAATCAGTTATGATAAAACCAAACATGTGAATGTTGCAAGAAAGGCTGAGAGAAAAATTTGATGTGCGGTGATGAACGTATTAAGTCAACGGCCATCCTTTAAATATTTGGGATCAATGCTTGACTCAAATAACAGCATACTTACAAATATAAAAATTAGAATCGCTAGCGAATCACATTTCTACTCAATTAAACCTCTCCTTAGACTTTAAAGCACCGTATGTGTCAACAAACACCAAAATCAAATTATACAATTCTTTGATTAGACCGCTGGTGATGTGAGTCACAAACGTGGTCCCTTACACGAGTGTAGTAAGAGTGTAAGATATTCTACCCTTCATTTTTGGTTCACTTAGGATAGACGATTATGGGTATATAGAACCCCATTTAACTTAAAAATTAGGCACCTTTTTTAGGGCCGCGATACAATAGGTTGTATGCGCTCCAATAGGATTGCTGAGTTGAGGCATGTTCTACGATCCGGTTCGTAGTTGAATAAATAACTACGTCAGTGCCATAGGGAGTAAAGAAGGATAAATGCTATAGTGACCTCAATATTCGACAAATTTTAAATGTTTACTAAATATATGGCGCATCACACAATGATTTAAAGTTTGTTTTAAAAAAAAACTGTAAAAAAAATTTGATTTTTACACTACCTGTATTGTGCACTCGCATGAAAAATTATCGTCTTTAAATGGACATTTTATTACTGCTGCATTGCTATGTTTAATAACTGATTGGACACACTGTTGACAGAATTCATGAAGGCATTCTCTTAATATTACTCCATCTCCAGGTATAACTTCTATATAACAAATAACACATTCAAACATTTCAGTATTTAATATTATCCCATCGTTATTCTCTTCAAGTTCAATAATTTTCTTGTATTGACTAATTGTTTCGGGTGTTGAAGGATTGCTTGAATAAGGTGGCAAATTTCTCGACGTAGATGGTAAATTTATTGAGTTAGGAACATTTTTGATTGTATTTATATACTCTTTACAAGACATTCCCATATGAACGACTTTACATGTGGTACAGTTAAACATTCCACAATCTGAACAAGCAATTAATTTAAATATATTGTCTCGTTTTACAACTATTTCTCCTTTACAATTTTTTGTACTGCATCGAAAATTTAAGTTTGTGTTATTGATGCATATTTTTTTTGAGGTAGATGGCTCAATCTAAAATGAAAGAACATATTGCATATATGGATCACAGATATAATTTTAATTACGATGAATACTCTATATTTGTAAAAAATGAATCTCTGTTTGGGCATAATTACTTGAACTTAGCCGCAAGCGGATTTTTGTTTATTATATTTCCCAAGTTTAACAATATGGAACTCAAATTTGAGTTCCATTTTTTTTTACAACTTTTAACTGAAGTTTGAACTCAATGTGTGTCAACTTCATTGTACAAATGAGTTCCAGATTTTGGCAACAACTTTAATACAACTTATTAACTTAAGTTGCAACACAATGTGTGTCAAACTTCATTGTATGTTCCAGATTTTGGCGATAAATTTAATATAACTTATTAACTTAAGTTGGATCTCAGTTACGGATTAAGGTACAAAAAATTGAAAAAAAAACTGAAAGTAGTGATACTTGGGTTAGGGTAAATTAAGAAAATTTAGTAAAAGGGACAGTTTTGATCTGTAGACATAGAAAATAAAGAAAAAATTAAAAAAAAACAAAAAATTCTTGTCAAAACAGTAATTTTGTATTGATTTTGCCTTTTTCAAAGGCCTGTATCTTGGACCCCGGGGCTGATATACAACTCGTTTTGGTTTTATTCGCTTCAGTGAGTGATTCTATTATCTATACCAAATTAAAAAAAAAATTGACGCCCAAGGTGGTTATTTTGTAGTGTTATCTCACTAGGTGAGATAAAAAGTGAGATAAAATATTTGTGTTTAATCGATTATATTAGATAAAAGAAATCATTTAAACATAATTTCTTTATCTCACCTAGTGAGATAACACTACAAAATATCCACCCAAGTAGAAGTAATATCCCCCTTAAATGAGTATTAAAATGTTACTAACCTGCTTTGTTTCGAATGTTAACATTTCAATATTATGAATTTCTTGTTCTAGTGCTTCATTTTCTTGCCTTTTGTTTATTAGATATTGTTTGCAACTGATACCTGCATGAACCGCTTCACATCTTAGACAATTAAACAATCCACAAACTGGGCAAGCGATTAGTTTGATATCAAATGACGAATTATATTTTAGCCAGCCAACACATTTTTCAACTTTGCATCGAAATGTACGAATTTCACCCTCGGGAGCATTAAGTGTTGCATTATTAACAATTTTTTGCTAAATTAGTGAAAAATTATTGTTTTTATTTATAAAATATAAATAAAATTGGATAATAAAACTGTTACTCAACTTACTTTAAGCATTTTATATAAATATATAATTATTTGGATTCAACCGTACAAAACATAATTTTATTTATACAAATGACAGAGAGCTATAAACCTTATCAAAAAAATTATATATTAAAATATTTTATATGTATATAGCAACCGCTGTAAAAGAAAATAACAATGTCTAGTAGTTTACATCGATATTATAAATTCACCGTGGTGAAACCCAGACTTCAAAATTTCTCAAAAAGAATTGCCTAGTAATTACAATTTTTGTCAAAAAACGACATTTAATCTGGAACAACGTGATATGATATTTTCCAATTGTTCCTATTAGTTGGGAGTAGCTGAAGCTGGATAGAACAATATGTTATGTCAAATTTCATGTTCAGTTACATTTCATGTCATCCAAATAATTGCTTTTATGTTTTATATGTTTCATGTCGAAAATGTTTACCATTTTATGTTTCTCAAAAAAACTGGGTAACAAAATAAATGAAAATCATTTTTTGACACACTTAACGATGACACACTTATAACACAATGATCAAGGTACTGGTCTCACATACAGATGCCGATCTTCCTAATTTCTCCAGATTCAAAGTCACTACTCATTATCACTGAAAATAAACGTTTTTTAAGTAAAAAATATGAAAATTTGCTTTTTTGAAAACACTTATTTATTTTTTTGACACACTTCCGGTATAGTTATCGAAACAATCGTCCTTTCAACAATTTTCGAAATCACTCCTGTAGTTTTCTTGTTTTCGTCGACTGTGACGGCCGGTAGACAGACGGACATTTTTTTTTTGCTTTTTTAGAATCGTTATGACTTTCACTTTTGGCTCGAGATTGTAATACTGTTACCAACCGAAGTAATATGAAAAATAATCACAACAAATAAATATTTTTACAGAGAGAGAAACATCAAAAGAGACTTGAAAATGTTAATAAAGAAAATGTTAGACGAATTTAATAAACAAAAAAGTAACACCAAATAAACGATGCGGCACAAAAAGAAGAGAAAAAATATATAAACGCGGTTGAAATAAGAAAAACTCAAAATAACTCGAAATCATATATAATTCGAATTTAATTTTAATTCGATAATCTATACAACTACTCATATATAAATCAATTATGTTGCAGAATTTAAATTATCCTTAGTAAAGAAATTTGTTTTCCAAATTGTGTATTTTGAGGAAAAACTTGACCTTTTTTTGGGGAAAACCTTTTTTTTGGGAAAACTTGAATAACTTGGTGCAATTTGCACCAAACTTCTCGTTTTTTAACTTTAAGAAAGGGAATTGAATTAACTATAGGCTGCAAGAAATTAACAAAAAATATAAATGTTGTTTGTTCAAAATTTATGGCGTTCCTGTTCAATATGGAAAAATTTGAAAAAAAGTAAATTTTTCGTTTTTTCAACTTTTTTCTAGTCCTTGATGAATTTTTACAAAAAATAGTATTTTTACTATGCTCTTGTTTCATTAATATATTGAAATTGTTTGTTTTGTAAAATTTGAGATCATAACCTTTTTTTCGCGACCTTTCTGCATAGGATCTTGATGAAACTTTGGCAAATGATCCACGTTCACTTAAAAATGGAAAATCTAGATTCATTTCAAATTTGGACACAATGCGGGGGGGGGTCTCCCGAACATCTCTAAGTTTAAATCTTCAATAACTTCTAATCCCGGCTTATGATCTTATGCAAACTTGGTATATAAGGTTTTAGTACTGTTTCCAATATTTCTGCAAACCAACTTCCGGTTTATCACTTCCGGTTAAAAAATTTTTTTCAGGTGTTTATTCCTACTGCAGCCTACAATTACCGATCGATTTTCATGAAACGTTGGAAAATCTTGTAACGTTACAGTTGCTGAATATCGGCCAGTTTTTTACCGACCCCTCGTATAGAAGCTAAAATTTTTTTTAAATGCCAATAATAATTAACAAACACATTTTTAGTTACAAGATATAAATCAGTTTGGCGGCGCATTTCGGAGAGATTAGTAAAGAAAAAATAGAAAAATAAATAATTGTGACAATTTAACTCACTAAATAAAGTTTCGATAAGGGCCAATAAAAACGCTTCATTTACTGTTTTTTAACAAATCAAAACAAATTATATCGATTATTTTTCTCTGGTGGGAAGGAACAGCGAATTATAGTCACTATTTTCGGCCTACTTTATATATTAATTTAAAACTAGAGATATTGAGATAATTTTTTTTTTCGTAATGAGATAATTTTTTTTAATTTATTATTTTGTTTAAAAGACAATTATTAGTTTCTAAATAAATTTTTTTCTACAAATTATTCAATAACACAAAATTATTTAAAAATGCCATTTGCAAATAATAAAAATGTCCATTTTCATTCATAAATGATTTGCATGTTTATGTTTATTTGTCAAAAATAAATTACAAATTTATAACATTTATGCGCCCACTAAGATAAAATAATATTTAATTTTGTTAGAAGAAAAAATGACAACAAAGGATTATGTTGTATGAAATACTGTTACTATTTCTGTTCGTTAAATTGTCTGCTAAATACAACTCGTCACCAAATTATTAGTCGATTATTATTCAACATTACCACTCATGCCATTTGAGGTTAAAGATTTCCCTCGGGCGCTACGCGCACTCGGGACCTCAAATGACATTCGTAATAATGATTATGAAAAATAATCGACTATTATTTGACGACTCGTGATATTATATATGAGAATTTGAAGGAGAAATGGTAATATTTTTTAAATATATGTAGAGGTAATTTTGTAATTATTAATTAGATTGAGCAATTATTTCTTGAAAATTGTTTTGGTTAACTGATTAGAAATACACCATTCGTTGGTTTTCCGAAGAGGTTAAAACCATACTCTCAATAAGAAGAAACAATATAAAAACGCCGCCAACATTGTTATAGCTATAATGACAAGTATTTTTTGTGTGCTGTTAGTCATGTTTTGTTAGAAGTAGAAAAATATAAAAAGAAAGGAAATATAAGATTATTGATTACGCTTATAACATTTGGTTTGGGTATCCTGCAGCCCAGTTCTTTAATATCAACCGTTCTAGGACAAGAAAAGGAAATAAGAACAATTTAGAGTCATCAAGCTAACAACATTAGTGGACAAGGTCAGATGCTGCTAGTAGATTCGACAACAGTTTTGACAACATTCGACAACACACATTCAACACTCAGGATTGCAGATTGAAATGTGTATACTCTAGGATAAGCATTAGTGTTGTGATTCGTATTATTCACTTAGTATAGTGATTTTTTTTAGTTATTAGTTTCGTGAGATATAAACAGTAAAATTAGTGATTAGTGTTGCAGCGCCAATTTAAAAAATAACAATTAAGACAAGAACTACTATTTTTATGAAAAGTTTAAGCTGACAACACAGTTTTAGTTATGTTTCATGGTATAACGAATTTTCATTTTACCATGGTTATGTTTAGTCTTCAGTATCTACATCCATTGTGTTATGATAAAAAATATAAATTTTTTCTATATCTATTATCTACAAAATATATAAATAAATTTAAACTAAATATCAAAACAATTTAGAAATATATATTAATGCTGTATTCTAAACCAAAACTTATTTGAAACTTACTTATTTGTATAAGTAACCTAAATAGGTGACTTATTTGAAATTTTTTTTTCATAGAAAAATCTAATTCTATTTGACAGTGTCAAATATTTTTATGTTTGTTTACTAAATGATTTTAAGGAATAAAACTTCTTTTTCGATTTCTAATAAAATTAATGTAATACTTTAAAATGAAAAAACTAGTTTTGAAAACTCTTTTAATTGATCAAATTAAATAAATGTTTTTAATTAAATTTATTTTTGAATTTGCCTTTTGTTGCTGTCAAAATAAGTATGCTAAACCATTTAGAATAGCTTTAAAATGCTTATTTGAAATGGCGGTAAATAAGTAAGTCTACATAAATAAGTTTCAAATAAGTCGTCGTTTAGAATACAGCCACAGTCCAATTTAAAATAACCAATGTTTTATTTATCTACAACTCGAAGAAACAATTAGTTTTGTGAGTTAAAACAAAACCTTAGAACTAGTTATCGTAGAATTAGTTATTATTTTTGTTAGATAATAATTAGTTAACCTGTAACAATACAATAATTAGTTAACCCGTTTGGTTGCTTTTCTTTTAATTATTTGCAGGTTATTATTTACAGAACGCGGTGTAGGCTGAGCTCACCCTAGCTGCATCACGATAAGTCCGTTTTTGTTTTAGGGAATAATAATAGGAAAGCGACTCAAAGGGTTACACTCCACAAGTGTAACTGACGTTCGATTATACAGAGGTGCTGATATGGACACTGATCATATGCTTGTCATCTTTAAGTACAAGTGCAAATTATCATCTACATTTAATAGACAAGCAAAAAAGACCGTGCGCTGGAACGTCGATGCATTTAAACATCCGGAAACGCTGAACAGATATCAGGAAATAATAACACAAAACATAGAAGAGCATGACATCTCTTCTGAGATGCCATTAAACATACAAGAAGAATGGCAAACGCTTCAATCAACCATTATAGCCGCAGCACAAACTACAATCGGAAAACGGCCACCGAAATCACACAACGAATGGTTCGACGACGAGTGCCGTCAATCCGTTGAACATAAACAAAAACTGCGAGAAAAATGGTTAACAAGGAACACCCGAAGCTCCCAAGCTAATTATCTATGCGCCAGGAAAGCCTCAGCAAAACTTCTACGTTAAAAGAAACGCGAGCATATGAAGAGCTGCATTGAAGACATCAACCAACATGCGGCCAACGGAAATTCAAAAGAGTGCTTTGCCAATGCACGGAATCTGACAAAAGATTTCCACCCAAGATATACAGCCATCAAAAATGAAAATAATGAACTTACAACAAGTGAACGTGATGTGCTGGCAGTGTGGCGATCCCACTTTCAAGACCTATTGAATAGGACGAATGAAGTTCATCCTATTCGAGCAATTGCTCCATCAACTGAGGAGATTTTTGTCCCTTACCCAGCAATAGAGGAAGTGGAAGCTGCAATTAAAAAACTGAAAAATGGCAAATCACCTGGTTTCGATGGAATTCCCGCAGAACTTTTGAAAAATGGAGGAGCAGCTCTGGTCTCACGTATATACGATCTGATTCTTGCAATCTGGGACCAAGAAGAACTACCTGCTGAATGGAAAACAGCTCTCATTGTTCCGCTACATAAGAAAGGTGACCGTCTAAAGTGTGCGAATTATCGTGGCATCGCACTGTTGAACACAGCATATAAAATACTAGCTAATGTCGTACGTGCTCGACTCATCCCGTTCGCCGAATCTATCATCGGTGACTATCAGTGTGGTTTTCGTCCCAACCGGTCAACCACAGATCAATGTTTTACATTAAGGATGATTTTGGAAAAATGTTGGGAGTACAACATCAGCATTCACCAGTTCTACGTTGATTTCAGGCAAGCATATGATAGTATCATCCGCGACAACCTCTGGTCCGCACTCATATGCCTTGGTATCCCAGAGAAACTTGTTTCTCTGTGCAAACTCACAACATCGGGATCAAATTGTAGAATAGTAATCGAAGGGTCAGTTTCTGATCCTTTCGATGTAACTTCAGGTGTTCGACAAGGTGACGCACTCGCGCCTGTACTGTTTAATTTGGCGCTGGAGTACGCGATAAGAAAAAGCCGAATTGAGACGCAAAACTGCATATATAATAAATCTAGTCAAGTTCTTGGCTACGCAGATGATATTGTGCTTCTCGGACGTAGAACGAGCGATATTAAAGATAGTCTCTCTCAGCTTGAAAGAAATGCTAAACGACTTGGATTATGCATCAACACCGGCAAAACTAAAGTGTTAACAACATCTAAGAACATACCTCCCGGAAATCTGGATACTGGCGACTACGAAGTGGAACGCGGGGAAAACTTCAAATACCTCGGGTCTGTAATAACATTGTCAAATGACATGCAGGCAGATATCAAAGCCCGTGTCTCTGCCACATACAGAGTTTTCTACGCATACTGCTATTGGCATACGAGCTAACGTGAGATATCACATACCACTGGCTATAGCAGTGAGATATCACTAGCCAAGGTGACATCTTAGGGGTGGTGGCGGATGAACTGTATTCAGTCAACGGTAGCACCCTCAATCTTAGCTGTGAAATAATCCTTGAGGACGGGACGCTATTGTTTCCTTGAAGAAACGACCCTTCATAAAACTATGTGTGGGCTTTGATCTTCAAGAAAGACTGTGCGTCGCAGGATCTAGGAATATGCAACCGGCTGGATTATTGGCAACTACATTTTTGTTTTGTTTTAGCAAATTTTTGTAAAATTTGCTATTTACTTTTTAATTTACTTTTATTTTCTCTATTCTATCATAAAATATTGGCCTATGTCATATTTTGTCAGTGATAGGATTTTTTGTTTAGTTATCCATTCTTTACCAAAAAATATAAAAAAACAAAAAAAGAAAGATTTACGTCCATCAACACCTTTGAACGTATGTTGTTGTGGGACCTAGGTCTTAAAAGGTATTTATGTGTTATTGTGACACATATTGTAATTCCTACTACACAACACATTTTACTAAAAAAAAAAAAAAAAAAATACTCAAAACTTCTGCGATCAATACATCTTTCGCGGTCGTGTAAACTCACACTTTACAAAGCATTAATTCGACCTGTGCTTACATTTGGAAGTGAAAGCTGGACACTGACTTCCTCCGATTGTAGAATTTTATCAACATTCGAGAGGAAGGTCATACGAACAATTTATGGTCCATGTAAAGTTGCTGAAAATCAGTATAGAATCCGAATGTTAATTTTATTCTTAAGAATAAGTGAAACTAATTATGTTCAACAGAATCATATATCTTAAAATCGTTTATGTTGAAATATAATCATGTTACAATTTAATTAAAGTTTATATTTTTAATGGAGATGATGAAGATGGGTTCCGGAGTTGCTACATATAGGGTTGTAAGATCACACCCTTAGGCAACAAAAAATTATGTCTTACAAGGCAGCATCAATACCCCACGCCCAGGCTGAGCTTAAAAATGGGTCCAAATGTTGCAGATGGTGATTGTAATTGATTTTCAATAATTGGTAACGTTACATGCTTTTAAGTAACATGAGAAAGATTTTATCAGCTTTTGGAGTACATTGGATAAAGGGTTGGGGAGTCTACCATACAACAGGTGGTTTTCTACTGTTTTTATGTTTGTTGGGAGCATAAAACATTCGTTCGTGAATGAATTTTGATGACACTTCGGAAAAAGATGAAAATATGTATGACAACAAACTGATTAGTTTTTGAGCGATAGTGAAGAAATTGGTGTGGGGTCCCCGGAGCACCTGTTTTTTTGAAAGCTCAATAACATCTGTATCTGATAATCGAATTGGATGAAACTTGGTACATAAGCATTTAGTACGGTTCACAACAGTTTTGCATCCCAACTTCCGGTTTTTCACTTCCGGTAAACAATTTTTTGTTGTAATTTTTGGAATTTTTTTCAGTGTCGCACATTACAGCCTACAATAATGAAGTAATTATGGTGAAACTTATGAAAAAGAATTAAAATAGTGTGAGAAGACGGGTATACAACTGCTGACTTTTCACACTTGGTTTTTAAAGTTTGTTGGGAGTATACAGACCTCATTCAATAATCAATTTTAATGACACGTTGAGAAAAGATGGAGACTTTAATGGCAAAAAAATGATTAGTTTTTGGACAATATTGGGATAAGTGGTGGAGGGCTTGAGCGATAGTGAACAAAGTGGAGTGAGGTTCTCGGAACGCCTGTTTTTTCGAAAGCTCAATAACATCTGTACCTGTTAATCAAATTGAATGAAACTTGGTACATAACTTGGCCTACAATAATGAAGTGATTATGATAAAACTTATGGAAAAGGTTTTAATCAGTATGAGAAAATATTGATCAACTTTTGGGACACAGTGATAAAAAAGGCGAGTGGTCTACCATATAACTACTGACTTTTTACACTTTGTTTTTAAAGTTTGTTGGGAGCATACAGGCTTCAGTCATTAATCAATTTTGATGACACTTTAAAAAAAAGATGTAGATTTGGATAACAAATATCTGATTAGTTTTTGGACGGTATTATTATTATTATTTATCTATTTCGTTTTAATTTCTTTATTTATATTCGTGTACGCTTCTTAACAATAACAGTAATTAATACTAGATAAGTAACAATGAAGAGAGAGTAAAAATAAAAAAAATAAAAACGAAATTAGAATCACATTTTAGCTTAGAGTTGGCTAGTGGCATGTGATACATCTTTAATAATTGCGTAAATAGATGCGTTGTGGGGTACAACAATTAACCTATTCATATATAATTGTTTAAGTATAATTTATTTAATGGTAAATTTAGAAAAACATTTTCAAACACCGACAAAGAAAATGAAATAATCGAGTTAAGGGAAAAGAAAATCGATATTCGGGGAGCTGAATAGAAATTTTTTTAGATTTTGTAGAAAGAGTTTAGGACAGTGGTTGTTTGCTTTAATTTCGGATGGAATTTTGTTGAACACAAAAGGCGCAGTTACAAGGAAGTATTTTTTGAAGTGGATTTTAAAAACTTAGGAATTGAGCAGACAAAGTTAGCATAAGACCTCAGGCCTCGATTGTTAGGATTGTGACTAGTCAAACGGTTACCACTTACACTATAAAAAGTTTAAGAACTCTGAAAACATATAAATGCCTTAAAGGTAGGATATTGCTCATTACAAACAAAGACCACGAGTGTTCTCTTCTATTTTTATGATAAATTATTCTAAGTACATGTTTTTGGTTAGTCAACAAGGGTTGTATATTGCTGAGATAAGTACCACCCCAACAAGCAATACCATATTGTTGCTTAGATTGGTAAAGGGCAAAGTATAGATTTTTGAGAACTACCGGAAGACAAATCGACCTTTAAAAATAAAATGATCTATTAAGATTACAAAAATACTGTTGGAGTTTTGCTATGTGGACGACAAATTTAGTTTTGAATCCTAGACCCAATATTTAATTTCGATAGCTGAATCGATTTCAACACAAGTTATAGCACAGTTATTCGAGATGCAGTCATGCGAATGCCAGATAATTGCTTTAGGATTATGTTTTAGGGATGTGACATCGAAATGGATAATTTTTGTTTTAGGACTCAAGATTAGGTGGTGCACTGGAAACCATTTTTTAAGGTAACTAAATCTGACTCAATATCTTCAACAACATTGTGTATTGAGGTGGAACACTAGCAGAATGCCATGTCTGCCAAAAGCAGATATCTGATCTTTAAAGTTTTGTTGAAATATTGAGTTTATGTATAAAAGAAATAAGACTGGACCAACTACTGACCCTTGTGGTACACCAGTATTGACTAATAAAACCGAGCTGAGGAAATCAATCTAATCAATTCTAACGAGTTGTAGTCTATTTTTAAGATAGGACTCAAACCATTTCAAGATGGTATATGGAATTCCAATTGATTTCAATTTCTTAAGCAGCAGTTTGTGATCTACCATGTCAAAGGCTTTCATTATGTCAACAAACAGACTGAAATTGATTTGCTCAAATTAATGCCTTCGTGGACTCCATTTAGGAAATTCAATAGAGCATTTTCAGTCTTTTTTCCTATGCGAAATTCATATTGCTTATCACTGAGATGATTTTTTATATCTAAATATTCCATAAGCCGGTTCTTAACACACTTTTCAAATAGCTTGGAAAATACTGACTGTAGTGCAATAGGTCTGTAATTATTTAAGTCTTTCTTGTCACCTTTTTTGTATGACTATCCCTTGTTTTAATGTTTCAAGGAAGCAACCAGTTTCCAGGCTTAAATTGAAAATGTGTGACAGAACGTCGACTAAGAATAGAGAAATTATTTTTAGTGTCTTGTTGCTAATTTGGTCGAAGCCGCAACTATTGGAACCTGATGAGGCGTTTATTATTTGGTCCAGCTCATAAACAGTTATAGGGGCGAAAAAACATTGAGAATCATATTCAATAGGGCAAACATATTGATTGAAGTCAGATTCAGTGCTTTGAAGGTTAGAGAACTGGTTGCTGAGATTTTCTTGAGTACTTGTAAAAAACTCATTGAATTCGTTTAAAATACTTTTTGTGTCATTTAACAACAGCCCTTTTGAACTAAGAATCTGAGTTATAGGTTTGTTTTTACTAGTATTACCAGCTAGCTCGTTGACTGACTCCCATTGCTTTTTTATATTATTCTGATAGCTGTTCACGTATTTTAGTATTCAATTTCTTCAAGTACGTTCGTAGATAAGTGGCCAATTTGCTCTGGTGGGATGTCATTTGGATTTCTTACAAAGAAAATTTTTTTTGTAAATCTTTTTAACTAAACGAGGTGTTAGCCATGGTTTTAAGTTTTTATGTTTGGAATTTATATTTTTCACAAACTTTGCGTTTGCAATGTGGTCAGCTAATATGATCAAAAAATTATCAAATGCTAGGGATGGGTTGTTTTCCGTATAAATTAAATACCATGTTTCGGCTGTTAAAGACTGTTTTAGTTTTGTATATAGTCAATCACATACTGAGAAGCCTTAGTAGGGACTTCTTTGGCACTGCTTGCTTTGAGATATTTATAAAAGATATTATAAAATGGCGGTCATTTATACTCAGGTCAATCACTGAGCTAAAATTGGCAAAACTATAGTTGGCATTAGTTCTACAAAAAATATGGTCAATGCATGTGGAGGTGGTATTACTAACCCAAATGGGTTCATTTATACTAGTCGTTAGGCCAAAAGAAGACATCAAAAACATGTACTTATCGCGGTCACTAGATTTGCTTAGGATATCCAGATTAACTTCGCCTAAAATAAAGAGGTTTTTGTATTAATTGAATAAAGCACTTTTTTAAGATCATCAAGAAAGACTTCTATACTTACAGAGTGGAAGCGATACACAAAGATAAAGGTATAATCAATTTTATTAATTCTTATATAAAGTCTCAAGATGTCTGCGCTGTTGGCTTTAATTTCTGAAAACTTTGCGTTAAGCGAGTTCTAACGAAAACAGCAACTCCGCCCGACCTGTAGTTTTCGTTGTATTCACCGTACAAAGTGTAATTGTGTATTTTGTAGTGGTGGTTTTCAGATTCACTAATCCAGGTTTCCGTTAAAAGTATTAGCGATGGAATATTGCTAACCGTGTTAAGCTCAAGAATTAATCGATTGAAATTCGTTCTCATACTCCTTATGTTCTGCACGCAGAAATTAATACTGCTAAATATACCAGGGTCGCTTTGGAGAAGACAACGATTCGTACTATATAAGAAGAAAGTAAATTGTTACATGTAAAGCTCTGAGGATTGTTTAGATTTAACATATTTAAATAATGGAATTATAAATTCTTATTCTAGGATTGTTATATAAAATAAAGTAACATTATTTGAATTAATAAGTGTTTATAATTATGTTATAAATTTAAGATCGTCAGGGCTTTCAATAATCACAATTTTTGAATTATCAGTCTTCCTCATCCTTATAATGCCATTTCGAACCCACAGATGTTTATACTTGGCAGTTAGTTTTACTTTTCTGGCTTGGTTGAATAGATGTCTTTTGTGGATAGACAAACTGTCGTTGATATAGATGTATTCGTTATCAGCAGCAGAATTGTTGAATGTATTTGATTTTATTTTTATTTTGTTTGTGTTTTTTTTATGCATAATTTTGTCCTTCGTTATTTTCCGAACAAATTTGACAAATAATATGTCTGATGACGATTGAACTGCATTATTAGTTTGCCCAGCTGACTGTAAAATATTTCTTGATTTATCGGTATTTACGTTTTTTAAGATATCAGCATATGATTCTCTTTTTGTTTTTTTTTGTAGCAATTATCAATGTCATCTGAGGTAATAGATATATCAAGACTCGTTTTTATGATATTGAAACAAACTTCGTCCAGAATGGGTTAATTTAATTTACTCATACATAACCAATACATTCTGCATAAATGTTTTCCACATTCAAACTATTGCAAAGATGGATTAAAGAATGAGTTAACTAATACATTAATGCAAAAATTAATGCAAATTAAATGAGTTCGCTAGTACAAATGTTTACATTAATGCAAGTATGAACTAAAAAGAGGTGTGGCCTATTCATGATGTACGTACTTCGAATATTGTTTTCTAGAAAGTACAGTAGGAAACAACAACTGATTAGCAGAAGTTTCTACTTATTTATTTTTTGGATATAAATATGCGAACAAAATATCAGATAGTCAGTTTTATTTTTGCAATTGAAAGTGTTTATAAATATTCGCAAGTATAAGGAATAATCGGGTGGTACTTGAGCCTGGGTACTAATAGTGAAAGAATTTGAACCTAGTGGAATAGTAAATACAGATTTTACGATTCCGAATATTATTGATTCAAATTGTGGAAAAGCGGTGAAATTTATCGTACATAAATTGGAAAGGACACTGGAATTTATTGTAATTAAAATCGGAAGTTGCTGTAATTTATTCATAAATAAAGTTGGAGATTTTATTAACTAAAAATCCGTCTTTTTACTGTTGTATTTACTCAATAATCGAAAAGAACCAACGCAGAGGCGTTACAATATTTATAACCGTATTTATGACGTTCTCGTCATCAATTTTTGGTACACCGTTGTCGTGTTCTTTTTCTTAACATTTTCTAACATTGCTAAAATGTCATAAAATTGTGTTGAAACGTCATCTTAAGTTTTGTCGACAATGTTAATTTACTTTTGATGACTTTTGATGATCTGCCAATAATAAATGTCAAATAAAGAAATTATGGTAGCACAATTGGGACGAGTTTAAGATTATAAAATAAATGAATAAACGTGCAAAATTCGCAGTTGCTATGATTGCTTTTAGGAGAATTTCAAAATAGGATTGACCACGTAAGGGAACAAGTTTTGTATTTTTATTTAAATATTTATTTTAAATGTATTTTTTATAAATTTAAATAGTATGCAGCAAGCATAAACTTTTTAGAAAACGATTCGGAAGATGGAGATTTATCTGATTCAGAAGACGAATTGATTCTGACCGCCTTAAGTCTTAACTTTAAAACCTAACCATAACAATATTATAAGGATTAAAAATTATGTTCATACGGTTGTAGCTGGGGTAGTGAAATCCGAAATTCTACGTCCACGCCGTGCTACCTGGGTAATGCTAAAAGAATTAGGTTTGTGTAGTTGAGAGGGGCAGAGTAAATACTGCTTATACTCAATGATTCTGCACCATGGCGAGTCATTGGCGCCACAAAACCAATGCAACTCAAGCGTTTGTTCTCCATGTTAGGGGCGGCTTGGAGCGGGCGTCTGTCTTGGATCGAGCAGCTCGCTATATAAACGTGTAGCAAGCGTCTGTTCTCCATGTTAGGAGCGGTTTGTAGCGGGCGTCTGTCTTGGATCAAGCGGGTCGCTCTATATAAACATGTAAAATGGTTGTTTCTGGTGACCTTAAGATGCAGAACGAACCCATTCACGAAAATTTGGGTTGGACGAAGGGCTAACACCCCATTTCCGTAAAAAATTACTTGTCATGAATTCTGTGCACAGGCCTCGGATTATCTCGGATTCATTATTAGAACGACCTCGGAAACTGTACCCGGACTACGATTTAAAAATGGGAACCTGGAACGTGCTAAGCCTCAGAAGACCAGGAGATCTACTAAAACTTACAAACCAAATCGATAGCTATACACTGGATATAGTGGCGTTACAAGAACTAAGATGGTCAGGGAGTGGAATCCACGAAACAGCCAAGGGATACACTCTCTGCTATTGCGGTCATGAAAACGGAGGAGAATTTGGAGTTGGCTTTTTCATACATCGTCGCGTGAATCAACATGTTATCGACTTTTGCCCAATTAGTATGCGGATATGCACAATGAGAATCCGTACGCAAAAATTTAATGGAACGATCATCAATGTTCAGGCACCTACTGAAGACAAAGCAGATGACATTAAAGACCTGTTCTTTCTAGAACTCGAAGAAGTCATCAATAACATCCCGCGGCCCGATATAAAAATCGTGGTAGGTGACTTCAATGCGCAAATTGGTAGAAGTGCAGAACTTAAAACACATGTCGGCCCTAACAGCTTGCATCATACTAGTAACAATAACGGCTTTCGCGCAGCTGAACTGGCTATGATGTATGATCTAGTAATTTCTACCACTTTCTTTCCTCATAAGAGAATCCACAAAGCAACGTGGAAATCAAACGATGGAAGAACTGAAAATCAAATCGATCACGTCATGATTTCTAAGAGACAATCTACAAGTGTAACTGACGTTCGATTATACAGAGGTGCTGATATGGACACCGATCATATGCTTGTCATCTTTAAGTATAAGTGCAAATTATCATCTACATTTAATAGGCAAGCAAAAAAGATCGTGCGCTGGAATGTCGAAGCATTTAAACACCTGAAAACACTGAATAGATATCAGGAAATTGTAACGGAAAGCATAGAAGAGCATGACATCCCATCTGAGATGCCATTAAACATACAAGAATGGCAAACGCTTCAATCAACCATCATATCCGCAGCACAAACTACAATCGGAAAACGGCCACCGAAATCACGTAACGAATGGTTTGATGACGAGTGCCGCGAAAGCATTGAGCACAAACAAAAACTGCGAGAAAAATGGTTAACAAGAAACACCCGAAGCTCCCAAAATGATTATCTATGCGCCAGAAAAGCCTCAGCAAAACTCCTACGGAAAAAGAAACGCGAACACACGAGGAACTGTATCGAAAACATCAACCAACATGCGGCTAATGGAAATTCAAAAGAGTGTTTTGCCAATGCGCAGAATCTGATAAAAGATTTCCACCCAAGATCTACAGCCATCAAAAATGGAAACAACGAGCTTACAACAAGTGAACGTTATGTGCCTTGAAGTATGGCGATCCCACTTTCAAGACCTACTGAATAGGACGAATGAAGTTCATCCTATTAGAGCAATTGCTCCATCAACTGAGGAGATTTTTGTCCCTTACCCAACAATAGAAGAAGTGGAAGCTGTCATCAAAAAATTAAAAAATGGCAAATCACCAGGTATCGATGGAATCCCTGCAGAACTATTTAAGAATGGAGGAGCAGCTCTGGTCTCACGTATATATGATCTGATTCTTGCAATCTGGGACCAAGAAGAACTACCTGCTGAATGGAAAACAGCTCTCATTGTTCCGCTACATAAAAAAGGTGACCGCCTAAAGTGTGCGAATTATCGTGGAATCGCACTGTTGAACACTGCATATAAAATATTAGTTAATGTCGTACTCTCTCGGCTCATCCCGTTCGCCGGATCTATCATCGGTGACTATCAGTGTGGTTTTCGGATGATCAATGTTTTACCCACAGATCAATGTTTTACCTTAAGGATGATTCTGGAAAAATGTTGGGAGTACAACATTAGCATTCACCAGCTCTACGTTGATTTCAGGCAGGCATATGATAGCATCATCCGCGACAACCTCTGGTCTGCACTCATATTCCTTGGTATTCCAGCGAAACTTGTTGCTCTGTGTAAACTCACAACATCGGGATCAAACTGTAGAATAGTAATCGAAGGGTCAGTTTCTGACTCTTTTGATATAACATCAGGTGTTCGACAAGGTGATGCACTCGCGCCCGTACTATTTAATTTGGCGCTTGAGTACGCGATAAGAAAAAGCCGCATTGAGACACAAAACTGAATATTTAACAAATCTA
This sequence comes from Diogma glabrata, assembly GCA_963693315.1. Taxonomy (NCBI): domain Eukaryota; kingdom Metazoa; phylum Arthropoda; class Insecta; order Diptera; family Cylindrotomidae; genus Diogma; species Diogma glabrata. The sequence continues at coordinate 110,779,429 of OY856186.1, forward strand.
GTCAAATTCTTGGCTACGCAGATGATATTGTGCTTCTCGGACGTAGAACAAGCGATATTAAGGATAGTCTCTCTCAGCTTGAAAGAAATGCTAAACGACTTGGATTATGCATTAACACCAGCAAGACTAAACTTTTAACAACATCCAAGAATATACCTCCCGGCAATCTGAATACTGGCGACTATGAAGTAGAACGTGTAGAAAACTTCAAATACCTCGGGTCTGTAATAACATCGTCAAATGACATGCAGGCAGATATTAAAGCCCGTGTCTCAGCCGCATACAGACTTTTCTACGCATACTCAAAACTTTTGCGATCCAAACATCTTTCGCAGTCGTGCAAACTCACGTTTGGTCATGTAGAAAGGGCACCATTAGATAGAATGATTAAAAAAGCGTCCCAACAACAACCAGCTGGTGTTCGTCGAAGAGGAAGACCTAGACAACGCTGGCGGGATGACATCATCCAAGTTCTTCGTGATATAGGCTGTCGAAACTGGGGTCAACTGGTCATGGAACGAGATGATTGGAGGCTGATTGCACAGACGGCAAAATCCCTCCATGGGATGTAAACGCCAGAGAGAGAGAATGCGCTAAAGTTATATTTATAGTAGATTGACAATTCAGCCACATTTCTTCTGTGCTGGAGTGAATCAGGCTGGTCCGTTAGTTTGGTATTACCAATCAACCGTATTACTTTTCTCTGTACAGAGTCTAGACAGTTTATTGTTAGCTGACAAGCACCTTCCCAAACATGACAGCAGTACTCCATACATGGACGAATAAAGGACTTGAAGATTAGCAAAATTTGCTCGGGATTGAAATACTTTTTACATCGACTCAAGAATCCTAATTTTTGCATTGCAGATTTAGCGAGATTGAACACATGTTTATTCCATTTAAGGTTATTTTGAATATCCACTCCAAGAAGTCTAACTGATTCAACCTCACGCAATTCCTCATGGTTTATTTTAATAGAAAAATTTTTATGTCGCTCTATTCGTGTAAGACGGCATAATTTGGTTTTGGTTGGATTAAATGAAACAAAATTACGATCACCCCATTCCATTATACGCTCCAGATCTTTGTTGATGGAATCAATTAGCAGCTCTCTATCAGTGGTAACTGCAGTATGAGATCGAAATTTAGGAGATGCATGTGATGCATGTAATGTGCTGTCATCAGCAAAACTATGGAGTGAGAGTGCAGAACCTTGGGGAACCCCAGCATTGGTTGTGAAAATATTGGATGTGATACCATCTAAATTAACATGAAATTGGCGACCTGTAAGAAAACTATGAATCCATGAGACAGTAAGATGGTCTATGCCATAAGATTTTAATTTAGCTATAAGATTTTTATGTCGCACTTTATCAAATGCTTTAGAAATGTCAAGTGAAATACTGAATGTTTCACCGTGGTTTTCCAGCGATTTGTTCCAGAGATGGGATACGTAGGCTAACAGATCACCTGTTGCATGACTTCTACGAAAACCATGCTGCTTATTATCAATAATTAGCGATATTTCCAGCAAAGTTTTTAAGAATGAGGGGTGGAATACCGTCGGGACCAGCAGATTTGTTGATATTGATAGAAAGAAGCATTTTCCGTATAATATTGCAACGAAAAATAATTGGTTTCATTTTCGTTACAACTGGGGGAATGAGTGTAGGAGAATGGGGAGGTTCAACTATGTTTGAGTTTTCTGCGAATATACGACCCAAAAGATCCGCCTTCTCTTTCGAGTCGCTCACGGGAATGTCATTCAGAACTAAGGTTGGAATAGATGATCGAGTAAAATTGCTCTGGACTGATTTAACTGCCTGAAAGAAACTACGTGAGCCAGATGGGTTGGCGAATTTCTTTGCTTTCTTCTGGATAAACGCGTCTTTGTCCAAGTCTTTTTTGAATTTACTAATATTTCTGGCTTTCTTATAGGCGCTATGGGTTTCAAATGTTTTATTAGCGTTATACGTCTCGAATGCTTTGCATTTATTCCTCAGTGCCTCATCAACATCCCGTGTGAACCAAGGCTCAGTTTGAGGAGTGATTAATCGATTTGGAATAAACCAACGCATTCCCTCTTTTATAATTTCAGAAATTCTTATTGCCGATGTGCTAGGATCTTGATCAACACAACAAATAGTTTTCCAAGGTGTTTCATTATAAACGTTTCTCAGTCCCTCCCAGTCAGCGCGTTTATAGTTCCAAACACGACGAGGATTTGCTTTAATTTGTGTCGGTGATGTAAATTGCACTATTGCTGATATTAGTAAATGGTCCGATGTTCCGAGGGGTTGTTCAACTTTTGTCTTCGTAGTATCTGGTTCGTTTGTCAAAAACAGATCCAGCAAATTATTGTTATGATGTGAATTGTCTGCGATTCTAGTAGGACACTCTATCATTTGCGTCAAACCGTGATAATCTGCGAGTATCAGTTCGGGTTGTCTTCCTACGTCGTCAGTGCGCGATGAATACGTAAGCTATTCTTTATTATGAATATTAAAGTCTCCAAGAATGACCAGTCTTGGGGTAGTCCGTGTGTAACGATTAGCAGTGCAAGCTAGGCTTCAGCTAAGAGTCAAGCTTGCACTTACTAACGTTATAGAATTGTTTTCCTGACCGTTGCCCGATTCCCGCTCTATCGACTTGGCTCAGTCTAAAACGATCGTGGGTGTGAATCGGCATTCAGGAAACCCTAGAAGTGAGCGGATGCACGATAAGAAAACGCAGACAGCCGTCCCTACTTACCTTTTAGTCCCTGTACCATGTTCTCATTACTCACCACCCCCCCCCCCCCTTTCAGACATGGGCCATGCGAACAGGTAATTGCGTGTTCAGAGGGAACACCAACCACCTTAGCCCATGCTGATATCAAAAATAATTACTCACGTCATGTTATATGTACAAAAAAAAATAACTAAACCTTACAATAAACTAAATAACTAGACTCACCTTAGCCGATGTGTCCAGTACTTCCGCTTGCCCCTCCAATTTACCTCATTCCAATTTTCGGATGTCAATAAGTAACACAACAAAAAAACTTATCGTTCCCAAATTCGTTTATTTATCTTTTTTTCTAAAAATTTTTTTTTCTTTTTTATAGTTTAATTTATTTTCAATACAATTTTATTTATACACAAATAATTTTTCATCAAGGTATGAAAATACCAAAAATTCACTAAAATTTGAAATTTCACTACTCAAACATTAACAGTTCTCACTGTTTTCAATAATTTTTCTTTTATTATATTTTTTATTCAAGTTGAATTCATTCTTAATACAACAGAATTCTTAAACAAGTAATTTTCAATCAAAATATGAAAATACCAAAAATTCACTAAAATTTGAAATTTCACTACTCAAACATTAACAGTTCTCAGACTGTTTTCAATAATTTTTCTTTTATTATATTTTATCTAGGTTTAATTTATTTTCACTACAATCAAAATTTTTTAACAAATAAATGCAAAAGGAACCCAAACAAAACTCAACAAAATTACTAAACACAACAAAAAAAATAAAAAAGACAAACAAGTAAAAATAAAACTTAAACCGTACTCTCGACCGACTTCGTCCGCGTCTCGAAACTTCGTCCTGACCAAAACTAAAACAAATTGTGACCATCTTGGTCGACAATTCGAATCCGAGTCCCCTCTAAAAATTTTCCAACTCAAATCAACACCTCGGTGTTATCCGAGCTCTGGTCAAAATGCTCTTCGAAGACAAAATTAAAAATAACGAGAGAAAAAAATTAATTCCAGAATCTAATCAATTTGTGGGAACTTTTCCACAAATAAACGAAAACTTGTTTAATTACAACAAAAAAACGAAAGGCTGAATTTCAGTCTTAAGTAGAAAAGAAAGAAAAATGAGAATTAAATAAAGTGAAATTCGATTACCAATTAGGTTAATCCAGAATTTTTCAGTAATTGTTTTCTGTAAAACTTACAGAAAGCAAAACATGTGAGAATTTTTCTAGAATTATTAATATTTTTGCATAATGTGCAAAACGAAATATGGGAAAAATTTTTGAAAAATGGGTATAATGACTATAATGTCATGATGGATCAAAATTATAAAATTAGAAATTGTCTGGAATTTATTAGACTTGCGACGAAGGGAAGATGATAAATCTTTGACACGAAAATAGTGTTTCTGAAATTCCCTTCGTCACAAATCGTGGGGACGTCCCACACCCTGAGAACGTCTCAAGCCGGGGCTACTACTAAAATAAGGGGACAGAAAGGTTGCACTGACTTTGAACCAGTTGGCATCCATGGAAAGAAAAAAAAAGATATATAACACAGTTCAACCGAATAAGTATATTGAGTGAGTTGGTGCTTGCTTTGCTGCTGAGACTGAAAGTTCTGATCGAAAAGGTGGAGTGAAGAGTGATTCATAAAAAATGAAATGTCTTAGCTAGTGGTCATTATTATGGTACGCGATGCGCAGGCTTAGGAGAGATGGTGGTAGCGCAATGGTACTGAATATGTATTTTGCGCGCTAGCTGCGCAACTGGCGCAGTAAAAATTGAGTGATTGTCCGTGAGGTTTACTGCTTTTTGATGTTGTGTATTATTCGCAGGTGCGGTGAACAAAGAAGTTGATATTTGAATAAGACTACATAGGAATTGTCCAAAACGCCGAAATTTAGAACGAAAACCATAGTCAAGAATATAAAATAACGCATAAAAGAGCACTGGTTGTTTTGATTTTAACCTTTCCAAACCTTACCCAACACTTGATAGATTATGATGTCAAGCACTAGTGCGGGTTGCACATCCCTGAGTGAAGTGTCTGGGATACTTAGGAATGATAAAGGTCAACATTGAGGTGGTTTTTATAAGTATGAGCATAGTCAGAACAGTTTCCCTCATCTCGATAACAACTCTCAATCCTCCCAATTTGGATCATTAATGCTCAAATTAAGTTAACGCTCAAACTAATACTCTGATAGATCCACGCCTATTAATCAATAGGGCACGAAGTTAGTTAGTGAAATTTGTGCCCGGATAATGTTTGCGCAGTTAGAGTAAGGGTTCTTGGTTAATAAACCCAAATCACTATTTCGATAATCACGTTATCAAATACAGGTCTTTTCTCAACTACGAACACCTCGTATGAACCAACCTTACCGAAATACAAAGGATCCCATAACAATAACAGATAGAGAGATCCGTAATTCAACTATGTCGTCAAACATAGGAATAACATGTTAAAATCCATTTGATCAAATACCAAACAAATCGTATACCATATGGAACAAACTAAGCGACATTGAAAAATTTCAAGCGGATCATTATTACAAAACATTTAATAAAAACTATTATGAACACATTGACTTACATTTATCGAAATAACGTAAACAAACATGTGACATAATCATAATAGTATCAATAACCGACATATTTATAAACAACCGAAGATTTTTATTGTAACACAATTCCTTTCTTAGATAAGAGAAGAATTGTGAACAAAGAACACCATTAGAATTTACAATACTTAAGGAGGAAAAAAAAATTAAAATTTGGACGAGAAAATGCAAGTTGAGATTTCAATTAAATTTAGTCAAAGAGTTTTGAGGAAAACAAAATAATTACTGCCATGGGGCCACATCTCATATCGATCTATAAGTTTCAAGAATTGTTTAGCAAGGAAATATTAAAATGGTAGGGCATGGTTTACAGAAGAATTCCCTCTATAAAAACTTAATGATCAATGGCACCACCTTGGCATAGTAACATAATGGATTTCATTTTGAAAATTTTGCTTAGTATCGTTCAAAGGCAACAGGGGTTGCATTGGCAGTTTGATTTGTAGAAGTTAAAGTTAAAAAAAATTCAATTTAGCAAGCTATGTTTTTACTTAAAAATTATTAAAAAAAACAATTCTAGTTTTTGTTTTTTTGATTCATTATTGCAAAAAAAAAATTAATTTTAATTTCATCGATTAAAAATTCCTTTTAACTGAATTGAAATTTGCTTAACAATTGTTTGATAAAAGTTATTAATGTATTATCTATTTTGCTCGTTTTGAGTTTGTATCATATGAAAGGTAAATGGAATATAACAAGTTTATAATAAAGTGATATTATAATTTGTTGAAACAGCTGGTGATTGTATTTCTTGATCTAAAGTTAAATAACAGATTAAGTTGCCATCAATTAAGTTCTTTGTGCAACTTTATTTTGATTTTTGGAAAGAATTTTTATTGCTGATAACTGAACTGTCAAAAATATTTTAAGAAGAATCTCTCATTATTGTATCTCTCTCAACCTATGGACCAAATGTCAAATTAATGTTTGGGAAGACACTCGTATTATTGGATCTCTCAACCTTTGGGTCAAAAGTTCAATTAGGATTTTCTGAATGAAGAAGCTTTCATTTCAAATATTTTAAATGGCAACTTATGTGAAGGTTAATTTTAACTATTTATTGATATAGCGTGAATCATTACAAGCTATAGGTCAAATAGACAACAAAAGATCAATGTTTCCAAGTCCAACTATTTGGCTCTGTGAAACGAAAACGTAGGCTGAAAATTTTCTAAATTCTCAATGACAAATTAATGTTTAAACAAAACTCTCTGTCCCAAGTTTTACTGGCAACAACTCATTGACATCAGCAATACAACTATATTATAACAATAATACCAACACCTGGTGCAGTTTTTAGGCCTATTTGATTTTTTTAGTTTGTTTATTTATGTGAGTTTAGTTTTATCATACTGATGATGGTAATCATATTACCGAAACATGTTTTAATTGATTAAATTCTATTTTCTCTTTTTTTCTTTTCTTTATAAATAAGACGCCACATGACGGGATGAAAAGCCGCGTATACAAAAATAATTCTGTGATAGTAAATATAGTGTAGCTAATTTTTTTAAGGAAAAAGTTTATATTCTATTTACTACTAAATTTATGCTGTATGCGTGTGTTTGTAAAGTCGAAAATTTAAAAAATATTAAGATAAAAAATATTTTAATAATTTGTTTAAATGTTGTTTTAAACCTTATACTTCTTTTACATGTTAATCATTAATTTAACCTAGAATTTGTGTTGCTTTTAATTTTTGATAGTGTTTTAAACTTTATGTAAAACTTTCCTAATTGAATTAAGAAAAATCAGATATGCCCAATTTAAATTTTATTATTTCCTACATATTTTGTATTTATCAAAAATAAAACAAATAAATATTAAAGATGTCTTTACATTGAAAAAAATCAAAAATGTTATTCAAAAAAAAAATTTTTTATTTTTAAATATTTAGAAATCAATTGATAGTTACATATTACGTAAGTTAGATTCCTAACAGAATTCGATATTGAAATACTTCTATAATATTTATTTTCCGAGAGTGTGATTCTAAAAGCACAACTCGAACTATTATTATTTTATTTCATAAAATGGAATAATTATTATACTAGTTTAAGATATATTTTACCCTCTAAACAAATTTTTGAAATAAGGTTTTTTTTCATTTTATTTAAAATTTATAAATCTATAATTACAGTACCATTACATAAGGCAAATCATAAAATATAGAAAAAAAACTCAGCTCACAAAAAAAACCAAACTTTATTATTATTATTCAAATTATGTTATCAAACTTAATGATATCTTTTTAAAAGAAATAATTAAAATTTCTTTGTTTAATTTTTCTAATAGCAATTTATCAACTAACATGAGATATTAATTATTATGAAATGCGTTCGTTTATACTTTATAATAAAGTTTAATATCTAATATAATTTTACACATAAATTTCCTCAGATTGATCCTAAAACAAAATCGACCAAAATGGAAGTTACTTCTATATATAAAAAAAGTAAAAAAATTATTAATAATAGTTAAACAAAATATAAAAAAACAAAACCCAATAACCAACAAAAACAATTATAAATTGTATTCAATAGCGCAATTCACAAAAATCGAAATTAAATATTTAACATAATTTGTCAACAACAAAAAAAAATATTATTGAAATATGTGAGTGAGAACATGGGTTCGAGTCATACAAGGTATGTAGGAACAGGCAAAACAAATGAATATCTGGACCAGCTGTTCTGAACTGGAAATGTGAAAAACCGATATTTAAAAACAAATAATATTCAAGAGAGTCCTAATTCCTGTTGTTACCATAAAGCAAGTCGCTGATTATAGAACACCAGAAATTGGACTAAGATCAAATAGGTCAAGTTCGCTTGAACTCGGGGTTGTTTGCTAGTCCAGACCTAGTAGATTAATTTATAGTAAAATAACAACAAATAAAACACACGATTAACAAAAACTCAAACGAATGATTAAGACCAGTAAACACGAATTATAATTAAACCAACCACAACCTGAAACCAAAATAGATGATGTTGCTACTCCACCGCTACCACTAGGGGTAAGAGTACAAGGATAATGGATTTGGATATGAGGAGGGTTAGGATTATCAAGCACTTTCGATGAACGCCCACAGTTCCTTTACACGCGACAATGCATATAGCGAAGTTGAACCGGACGCCCATCGGGAAGGCTATCTACGAGGATTCAGAATGTTTTGCTAACCAAACAAGCCAAATCTAACAGTCTTCAACTGGAATTACCTCGCGACAAATCATTCTGAATCCCTCTTCGTTTGGTTTCCGAAATGTTTCACGAACTTACAGGTATTCAACAGCAACATAACCTAAACGCCAAACCACAAAATAAAACTTAAAACTAATCAACAAAAGCTGGATAAATCCGCGCTGAGATACTTCGAAAATTTTAAGATAAATTCTTCGACATATCACAGAACCAGACAGACTATTCAACAGCAACAAAATCAACAACATATCTTAAACTCTAAATACCTAAATCTACTCCGACAACAAAACTGGATAAGTCCGCGCAAAGATATTTCGACACTTCAAGCTGAAAGTCATTGAAATATCCCAGAACCAAACAGACTATCAACAGTAACAAAAAACAAAAGAAATAATAAACACATAACTGTTACACAAACAAAAACTGGATTATCCCGCGGTAAAACATTTCGGAATTATAATTAACACTGGAGCAACACACTAACTAATTTTCATACTTTTCACACCAGGAAATGTTCTCAACCAAATTCTACCGAAGCCAGTGATCAGCTGATTTACCCTATCATTTAATGCTGAGAACACTCCATTCAATTAACACTCATAACACACTTCATACACAACTTACATTAAACATAACAGTGTTTACTGGACGGGGACCCCTTTAGTTGACCTATGGATAAAGACGCAAGGCTAAATTTCATTCGGCTCATGAACAAATGAGCCATTTTTGGGCGCCACTGTAACGATTAGCAGTGCAAGCTAGGCTTCAGCTAAGAGTGACGCTTGCACTTACTAACGTTATAGAATTGTTTTCCTGACCGTTGCCCGATTCCCGCTCTATCGACTTGGCTCAGTCTAAAACGATCGTGGGTGTGAATCGGCAGTCAGGAAACCCTAGAAGTGAGCGGATGCACGATAAGAAAACGCAGACAGCCGTCCCTACTTACCTTTTAGTCCCTGTACCATGTTCTCATTACTCACCACCCCCCCCCCCCCCCCCCCCCCTTTCAGACATGGGCCATGCGAACAGGTAATTGCGTGTTCAGAGGGAACACCAACCACCTTAGCCCATGCTGATATCAAAAATAATTACTCACGTCATGTTATATTCACAAAAAAAAAATAACTAAACCTTAAAATAAACTAAATAACTAGACTCACCTTAGCCGATGTGTCCAGTACTTCCGCTTGCCCCTCCAATTTACCTCATTCCAATTTTCGGATGTCAATAAGTAACACAACAAAAAAACTTATCGTTCCCAAATTCGTTTATTTATCTTTTTTTCTAAACATTTTTTTTTCTTTTTTATAGTTTAATTTATTTTCAATACAATTTTATTTATACACAAATAATTTTTCATCAAGGTATGAAAATACCAAAAATTCACTAAAATTTGAAATTTCACTACTCAAACATTAACAGTTCTCAGACTGTTTTCAATAATTTTTTCTTTTATTATATTTTTTTATTCACGTTGAATTCATTCTCAATACAACAGAATTCTTAAACCAGTAATTTTCAATCAAAATATGAAAATACCAAAAATTCACTAAAATTTGAAATTTCACTACTCAAACATTAACAGTTCTCAGACTGTTTTCAATAATTTTTCTTTTATTATATTTTTTATTCAAGTTGAATTCATTCTTAATACACTAGAATTCTTAAACAAGTAATTTTCAATCAAAATATGAAAATACCAAAAATTCACTAAAATTTGAAATTTCACTACTCAAACATTAACAGTTCTCACTGTTTTCAATAATTTTTCTTTTATTATATTTTTTATTCAAGTTGAATTCATTCTTAATACAACAGAATTCTTAAACAAGTAATTTTCAATCAAAATATGAAAATACCAAAAATTCACTAAAATTTGAAATTTCACTACTCAAACATTAACAGTTCTCAGACTGTTTTCAATAATTTTTCTTTTATTATATTTTATCTAGGTTTAATTTATTTTCACTACAATCAAAATTTTTTAACAAATAAATGCAAAAGGAACCCAAACAAAACTCAACAAAATTACTAAACACAACAAAAAAAATAAAAAAGACAAACAAGTAAAAATAAAACTTAAACCGTACTCTCGACCGACTTCGTCCGCGTCTCGAAACTTCGTCCTGACCAAAACTAAAACAAATTGTGACCATCTTGGTCGACAATTCGAATCCGAGTCCCCTCTAAAAATTTTCCAACTCAAATAAACACCTCGGTGTTATCCGAGCTCTGGTCAAAATGCTCTTCGAAGACAAAATTAAAAATAACGAGAGAAAAAAATTAATTCCAGAATCTAATCAATTTGTGGGAACTTTCCCACAAATAAACGAAAACTTGTTTAATTACAACAAAAAAACGAAAGGCTGAATTTCAGTCTTAAGTAGAAAAGAAAGAAAAATGAGAATTAAATAAAGTGAAATTCGATTACCAATTAGGTTAATCCAGAATTTTTCAGTAATTGTTTTCTGTAAAACTTACAGAAAGCAAAACATGTGAGAATTTTTCTAGAATTATTAATATTTTTGCATAATGTGCAAAACGAAATATGGGAAAAATTTTTGAAAAATGGGTATAATGACTATAATGTCATGATGGATCAAAATTATAAAATTAGAAATTGTCTGGAATTTATTAGACTTGCAACGAAGGGAAGATGAAAAATCTTTGACACGAAAATAGTGTTTCTGAAATTCCCTTCGTCACACGTGGTAATCTTGTCTAGATTAGCCGATATTTGATCGAAAAAGGGACATCCTGCTGGAGAATTTGGGGATCTGTATAATCCTCTTATAAACATAGTTTCATCAACACCTGAGATCTTCAGTGCTATAGAATTATGGTGCTTAGAGTTCAACTCGTAGGCCTTAATTCTCATACATGAAAGTGAATCTCGAACAAATACACAGACACCATGCTTGTTATAAAAGGAATGTTCCAATTCGTAACTAGGTATCAGGTATTTATCGAGATCCAATTTCGATGCATTGCCACTAACAATTGTTTCGGTCAGAAACAATATGTCAGGTTTATTTTTTTCGATGTAGTGATAAACCACGTTTAGATTCGAATTGAGACCTCTTATGTTGGTGAAGTCAATGCTAAGCTGTTGGCTCACTCTGCTCAGTGGCGGATTACCATAGAGGCGGAAGAGGTGGCCGCCTCGGGCCCCACATGCACAGGGGCCCCCTCGCTACAAATAGTATTGATATTTTATAGGTATTCAAATATCAGATGACTGCGTTCATTCAACCAAAGTTTTTAAACCTAAAGATTTTTTTAATATTATCCCACATGTAAAAGTGTTAGGTTGTCAATTTCTATTACTTTTTTTCATGTATGTATTTATTTTAATAATTCTAATTTGATAGTTTTATAATTTTTTAATGTACAAATTCGTTTTCCAATTTGTATAGTAAAAAACATTTTGTTTTGAAAAGTTCCACTGTTACGAATGAATATTAATACTAAAACTTTATTTGCAATGGGAATTATATCAATCGCAAAATTATTGATAAAAACAAAACCCAGATAAGTATTTCTTGGATATTTGAAGTATATTTGAGTTTTATGTTTTCATCAATGATTTTGGATTTCTTTTAAGACCTACAATTTATTGAAAGCATTAAACTGAAAACCTCAATTTTAAGCATATAATTGTACATATTTTAGATTTATTTCATATATAACTAAATAAATGAAAACTTTTTAACGTGTAGAATTGAAATCTTTTATTGTATGCTTAAAATCCATGTATTTTTTATACAATACATGCTAAATTCATCATTTGGATTAACGTTTGAAAAGGGTTTCCATATGATATGATTGATATAATATAGGTGTTTTAGCTTTATTTGTATATTTGATTGGAAAAAAGATTGTCTAAAAAATTTGTTTGAAAAATTTGAAAAAAAGATTGTTTGTAACTGGACGTATTGATACTCAAATAGCTCGTGAAATTGAAGTACAACAAAAATGCTGGCGGGAAGTTTTAAAAAGAGTTGCAGCTACAGTAAAGCTATTAGCTACTTTGGGTTTAGCAGTTCGTGGTCATCGAGAAGATATTGATTCGAACAGAAAAGGAAATTTTATGACATGCATTGAGTACCTATCCCAATTTGATGATTTTCTTAAAAATCATTTGGAGAGGTACAGCCATCCAGGAAAAGGTAATGTAAGTTATTTATCACATACCACATGCGATGAATTTATAAATTTAATGGGAACTGAAGTAAAAGAACACCTAATTCAAGAAATTCAGGACTCTTTATATTATTCAACTACTGTTGATTCTACTCCAGACGTGAACCACACTGACCAACTAAGATTTATATTAAGGTACATTGATAAAGTGGCGATGCGAGAGAACGATTTTTGGATTTTTACAAATTGAAAATCACAATTCAGAATATCTAGCACAACTTATTTTGAAAACTTTAAACAATTTGTCTTTGGATATTAAAAATTGTCGCGGTCAAACATATATGGCCGGAAGATATAATGGTTTACAAGCCAGAATTAAAACTCTAAGTGAGACCGCCATTTTTATTCCTAGTACAAGTCATACGCTTAATTTAATTGGAAATTATGCTGCAGAGGCCTATTCTACTGCGGTGTATTATTTTAACTTTATCCAAAATATATATGTATTCTTTTCTTCATCTACTCACAGATGGAAGTTGCTTATTGATAATTTTTCCGATCCTAATTCCAAACATATTAAAAAATTAAGTGACACAAGTGACAAGATGGTCTGCAAGAGATGATGCAGTATCCGCCTTGCGGTTTAATTACAAAAATATTAAAAGCGTTCTTATCCAAATTAGCGAAAATGAAGACGAAAAACCGATTACTAAAGTTGAGGTTAAAAACTAGCTAGCTCTTTCGATGAATATGAATTGCCTTATTAACCGTTCTATGGGATATATTATTGCAAAGAATCAATAGTACTAAAAAATCATTTCAAAATATTCAAACGAACTTATTACAAGGAGTAAAACTGTTTAATTCTTTGTCAACATTTATAAGGGATGTTCGGAATGATTTTGAGAGCATAGAAAAGCAAGAAAACTTATTAACAGACAATATTAGCTACAAATTAAAGAAGGACGAAAAAGAAAACGCAAAATTATGTATGATGAATCATCTGCAAATGATACACAGCTAGTAGGACGAGAATTGTTTATTATAAATACTCACAATATGATCTGTGATAGACTTGCCACTGAAATGTCTACCAGAACGTCCATATATGAAACTGTTTTACATAATTTTAAATTATTTTTTGATCAAAATATATCCAGTGATGAAGTTGACAAGTGTAATTTAGAATTGTCAAATACATATGCGAGGGATATAGAAGTACAATATTTTAAAGACGAAGTACATCATTTTTTAAAATATATAAAAGAAGAGAACATAACTTGTCCATTTAAGATGTACAAGGTAATCATTGATGGCCTGCAATCTTCATTTCCCAATGTGGAAACTATTTTAAAAATATTTCTTACATTGCCGATATGCAACGCAAGTGGGGAACGATCTTTCTCCGTTCTGAAGCGGATAAAAAATTATTTAAGAAATAGTCTTAATCAAACTCATTTGCAAAATTTTTGGTAAAATCTTAGGCCCCAAAATTTTGTTCCGCCTCAGGCCCCTTAAAGGCATAATCCGCCACTGACTCTGCTGCCTTTTTGTTGAGACAAAGACTTGCCCTTTGACATTGCAGGTATAGATACTGAAATTCGGCCAGGAATATATTTCAACACTACACAGTACAAAAGAAACTGGGCATCTCTGTCACAAAAACACGACAGCAGGTTTCATGCAACAGTAGCACGATAAGAGAAAAGCAAAAGAAAATGGGAAACACAAAAGACACTAACAAAATTAAAGAGTACAAATAAAGGGTTAGATTTGAAATTTCCACTAGAAAGAAGTTAAAACCATTTGTTACATAATCTATAGTTTTGGTGATTATTATTAAAAATAATAATCTTATATATATAAAAATCACGTGTCACGATGTTTGTCCGCGATAAACTCCGCAACAACGTAACCAATCTTAATAAAATTGTGTTCAGTGTGTGTATAATGGTCCAACTTGAGAGATAGGATAGTTTTTATTTTGATTGAACGCCTAAATATTTTTTAATTACGAATTAAATGTTAAATATGGATAGTTCATAAGCAAACTTTCAGATGGCGGCGTAAATAAATTAATTTACTGTCAAACCTGCTTTATCGACTTTTTAATCATCCATGTAGGGCCCAAATAGACTATCAAATATGTTATTGAGCGATTATTTTGTTCCGGTGTTTGCTGCAATGGCACTGCAAAAGGGGGAAGAGAAACGAAATTCAATAAAATTTATATGGGATTTCATACAAAACACAACTTGAATAATTTTAAAAATTATCTATGAAATTTCTCATTTTATTACAATTAAATAATTTAAGTTTCTTTATGAACTATTACTGACAATTACTGACAATATTGAGCATAATATATAAAATACTTTATTTTCTCCTGTCCGTAAAAGAAATACGAAAATAGGTTAAATTTTTGATACAAGTTTGTATGGGAAATTTTGGCAATTTTCATGTTTGAGCGACTTAAGAATAATATTTTATATATTACGCTTAATATATACTCGATAGGGTAGTTTTTATCTCAATTAAAAGTTTTAATATATTTTAATTGCGAATTGAATATTAATTAATGTATTTCGTAAACACATTTAACGTAAGAGACACAACTTCATCATGGACTTTTTAAATCATCAGCGTAGGCCCCGAAAAAACTGTTGGTTTCAACTTTTTGTTATAATGATACAGTTTTGAAGTTTAACGCATAGCTCTTTCTATTTTGTGAATTATTTTTTTTTGAATTGTGTTGTGTATCATTTAATTATTATTATTTTTAACTTCAAAATAGTAAGTTTTTTACAAGAATAAATTAAAATTGTGTAAGTACTAATAAATTTGTTTAAAAATAATAATTTTATTTAAAATAATAATTGCCGTGGCCCATTATCGATGAAATTGAATCTGCAAATTGACTCAAAAATTTCAATTTACTCTGCTATCGCATTTGAATAAATTTTGCCAGATTGTGGTGTTGAAATTCATGTAATATTTGTTTTTCAATATTTGTTTTTTCGTAATTTAATTTTTTTAGAAGAAGATAAAGCAAAACAAAAAATTATATTTCTGCGAAAAACGACTAAATTTCAATTTCATCGGCATTTTTGAGAAATGAGTCACGGCAAATAATACAGAAAAAATCTACTTTACCGAACGTCTTAAAAACATTAAAATTCATTAGAAATCATTAGAATTTTGACAACACGACTTTAAAGTTTATTAATTTTAATGATTTCTCTATGAATACCCAAAATTACGGTTAGTAGTAAATACGTCTAGATAACGTAATGGCCAATAACATGAGCTATCGACCAAAAAGTTTCGAGTACGAATCAAGTCACGTCGTTCTGTTTTTTTTTGCTTTTTTGGTTTTTATTTATATTTTAGATTCAAAATCACGGAGGTGGAAAATTTCAAATTTGGTTTGACAAAAAACAGTAAATGCTATAATGATGATAACTAATTTGTATTGTCACTAAATCTGTATTAAAACAATAGTTTGTTAGAATATTGAACATAATTTATTACTTCTTTTCTAATATTACTTTTAAACGCCGCTTAAAATCATTATTTCATGGACAGTCATAATTTCATGGACGTTTTTGAAAGGTTAATAAATTGTCCAAAAAGGCATAAAAACGATTTAGCTATTTTAAGCCTTTAACGTTTAAAAACAGTTTAAGCCCCAAAAACATTACAGTGCATGCACTGCATGCATTTATTTTTGAAATATATTTTTCTCAATGAAAAAGTTTAAAATTTCTTAACTTTTTCCTCATGATCAATAAAGAATGAAGCTAACTACAGTTTAAAGCATTGTGCTGATATTAAAAAATAATAATAAAAAGTTGATACCATCAGATTCTCCATTGATACCATCAGATTCTCCAATACCATTCAAAAGACTTCAATTTCCTATTCGTTTGGCTTTCGCCATGACCATCAATAAGTCTCAAGGACAAACAATGTCCATTTGTGGCTTGGACTTGGCAAATCCATGTTTCTCCCATGGGCAACTATATGTTGCATGCTCACGTGTGGGTAAATCAGCAAATCTTATTGTATTAGCAAAAAACAGGTTAACTAAAAATATTGTACACCGATTATCACTGATTTAAATTAAAATTACAAATTTTTACTAGAAGACCCACTCGGTGAACTTCGTACCACCTACAATATATTTGTAGATAACATTTGTCAGCGATTATCAATTCTGATCGACTTTCTACCTCCAATTCATTGAGATCAATAATAGTGGCTGTATTGTATAACTTGAATTTTTTGGCTATTAAACGAAACTATTCGGGAATACAATTTTTTTCAATTACTTCGGTCTGAAAGACATAAGTATTACATTCTCGAGCCAAAAGTGAAATTCCTACCCCCACTTTTTGGGCATTTCTCAACGTTTCAGGTCATAACGATTTTAAAACAGCAAAAAAGAATGTATATCTGTCTGCTGGTCGGTCGTCCGTCACCACCTACGAAATTTAGAAAACCGCTGAAAGGATTTCAAAAATTTTTATTTCTAAAAACAGGTACACTCAATTAAAATAGCCGTCAGGACGATATGTTCGATAGCTGTACCAGAAGTGTGTCAAAAAAATCGTCAAGAGTGTCAAAACAAGGAAATATTCATATTTTTTGCTTAAAAACGGTAGTTTTAGATGATAATGAGTAGTAACCTTGAGTTTAAAGAAATCTTGATAGTCGGGATTCGTATGTGAGATCAAAAAGTAGATTATTTCATTATAAATTTGTCAAAAAAATATTGTCAGTGTGTCAAAAGAATGTTTCATTTAATTTTTACCCAATTTTTTGGAAAAAAATAAAATTAATTATTTGTATGTCATGAAATGTGATTGAACATGCAATTCGAATTTGTGAATTTTAAATTTTTTCAATATTTTTGGAATATTTTTGGAAAAGTTTCAATTTTTGATTTTGTAAGAATTTCCGGAATGTTTTTAGAATTGTGAAAAAGTTTAAATTTTTGTTTTTATTATAATTTTTGCAATTTTGAAAAAAGTTTGTATTTTTAATTTTGTTAATATTTTTATGATTTTGAAAACAAATTGAATTTTTGAATTTATGAATTTTGAATTTTATAAATATTTTTAGAATTTTGAAAAAAGCTTCAATTTTTGATTTTGTAAGAATTTTTGGAATATTTTTAGAATTTGAAGAAGTTTGAATTTTTGATTTTTTTATAATTTTTGAAATTTTGTAAAAAGTTTCAAATTTTGATATGGTTATAATTTTTGTAATATTTTCAGGGGCATATACGATAAAACTTGAAGGTTTTCCAACCCTCGAACACGCAACATATAATTGACCATGCTAAAAGCATGAGGTTTCTAGGTCCAGCCCACAAATTGACATTGTTTGGCCTTGTGACTTATTAATAGTGCGAATACTTATCGAATTGGAAATTCGACAACAAGCTTAAAAATTTCTCCAAAACTCTTTACCAATCACTTTCAAATTTTGACATGCCGTTCGATTCTCAATCCATCTAGATTGATCAGCTAGAATGCTAATGCTCTCTGTTATTCATATTTCCCAAACGGAAAAATCAAAAAATACGCTTTCTATTCTTATTCCGACTCTTTGAAATTATTTTTGCTAATTCAACAAAATGTACGCGCACAAACTTTTGTATAGGCGTAGCAAAGCACGCCGGGTCCCGCTAGTACTTATATATAGTTAAATTGAAGATATTGGGCGATATGTATAAAAACTAGTAAGCACTAGTTAAACTTTACTACCTAGTTTAATACAAAATTGCTAGTATAGTAAAAAATTGGTTTGAGTATGAACTAAACTAGGAGGATAGTATTAAAAAACATCGCACTAGGTTGTTGCTATGGCGCTTACTAGGAATTCAAATAACAAATTTTTTTGAGTTGTCAAATAAATAACTTATTTGTTATATATCTTCGTATATATTTCCAGTTTATCTATTTATTTAGTAAATATGTAGAATTTTATGTTAATAATTATAAGAAGAAGTTCAATATTAAAATATTCATTTTATTTTATATTTTTGTGTTTGTTTACATGGAAGTGAAATAAGTTGTTTTATTGAAGAAAAAAAATATTTATTCAGAACCCGTATTTAAGTAAAAATTTCTTCTAAAACTTCGAAACCTTTTATGTTTGATCTTTTATTAGTCAGACATGCAAGAATGAAGATCCAGGCCAATTTCTTTTCAGAACAATTGGCGATAGACTATTTGTCATAAGAGCTTTAAAGGTTTTCGTAAATTTGATACGTAATCTTTCGTAGATTGCTTTCAGCTATCAGATGGCAATTTGTGTATTGTTTTTAAGATTTTCCTATACGTTTTTCCAATGTTTTGGGGTCTAAAATGAACTGAGCATTGAATTCGTTGGCGTGCCTCTTATTATTAGTCGTGGGCATGCCGTGAATCGTTTTTATTACGTTTCTGATTTGGAACTGCGGCTTACACAGTCTTTTATTTGTGCGATGAATCATTGGTTCCACCGCTCAAGCAACACTCTGTTTTATCTTATTTTATGCGCTTATTACAAAACTTACTAGCGATGGTATGCCTTGGCGATGAGTATATCAAATTATGCTAGAAACATTTGTTTTGATAAATTGATGCCTCGTGGCTTGGTGCAACAGGCTGCCGGGGGTATAACCAAATGTGTGTTAACTAAATAGTTGACACCACTAATGACTGTTGAATACAAGAATTACTCCTCTGTTCTATCATAATTATTGCAAACAACATGTAGTTCTCAGCATTAATATTTATATTTGGATTAGTTTGTAGTCGTTACAGTTAAACTATAAGGAAATGCTATTGTTAGGTTTGGTATTTTTCCTGTTATAAGTTGGTATCCGGCTTTTATTTTTGTTGCTATTGAATAAGTTAAAGACACAAGGGGATTTAAAACTCCAAAATTAGCGAAAAACGTTTCTTTAGTCTGGTAAAGTTAGAATGACATTCTAGAGAACGATAAACAAAAGAGCTTTTGCTGTTTAAGAACTTTGCTTTCGAAAACAATCTAGAGCTTCACAAGTGCGAAAACTTAAAAATTTGAATGTGGTTTGGGCCAGACTAGGGCGGGAGAAAAGAAGATGAGTTTGAGGTGTTCTTATATTAGAGTGGTTTGTTCTTATATTAGAGTGGTTCTTATATTAGAGTAGTTCTTATGAAAAATTTAGAATTTTTATGCTTTTATAGACTCAGAGGGCTTAAAATAAATTTGAATCTTTGTTTTGCTTGATTTGATTTTGTTTTACATCTTTGAGTTTCATATCATTATCTTGATATAAATCTCGGTCACCTTGCCATATTATACTGCCTCATATTACCATAACTTCTTCGTATAGGACCTTTTGCAGTAGTTATTCCACGACACCATTCCACTACCAATTGACATGCTCCTGACCAATAAAATCTACGTCGTACTTTGTCAAGGGTTTTGTTAATACCCAGGTGACCGCCACTGGTTCCTCCATAACATTTCTTTAAAAACTTGAGGCATTTTTATTTTTGGGACTACTACTAACATTGATTCTTTAACTGTACCCTTAGAACTTACAGAGGCTGTTCCATTATGACCAATATGACACTGTCTAGGTTTTTCTCCTTTTTCACTTACGTAAGCCTCACGTCAATAATGTTTTCCTAGCTTTCGGCCCGGTTACAGTGCTTGCATTCTACCTGGCATTCGTTAACATTTCCATGTGCAGTTAATAAGCCTGTAAGTTAATAAGCCTATAAGCTGTAAGCGTTTGATCCATCGTGCTCCCTACCTCCGCCGTGTATTTAAATTGTAATAAACAACTCAATGCTCCATGATCACTACTCAAATGGAATTACAAGTGTTTGTGGAAATGTTTCACACATAGCACTATAGCCAGCAATTCTTTGTGGGTTGCACAATGATCCCTTTCTCGCTTGGACAGTGTCTTCGAGTAATAAGGTATTACTTTCTCTTTCCCATCAATTTCATCGATTTCTTTTCCCCTCCTCCTATACCATCATCGCTGGTATCAGTATTTAATATAAATTTAAGATTGCAAAGGATAAACCGGAACTGGTGCAGATCATAATCTTAATTGAAGTTCCATAATCGCATCGTCTTGATTTTCGGTCTACTCAAATGCTTTATCTTTTCTTGGAAGCTTATGTAGGCTCTTAGCAATATAATCAAATTCTGGTATAAAACGTCGGTATTGTACAATCATTGAAAACTGCAAAGCTCTGATAAATCTTTTAACTTTAACATACAACAAACTAGAAGTTTCTATCTTTAATAGAACCGAATTTATGAATATTTAAAAATAACTCGACTAGCCACAAATCACGAAATTCTCCATATTTGGAACCGCTATATTTTCTAAAAAAAAATCCTCGAGCACGTATATATCGCGTAATCCTCGAATACGTATATCTTTTTATTCGTAGTAAATTTTTTGAAAAAATATCAATGCGTTAGAAATATTCACGATTTTCACATGACAAAAATATTTGTTAAAAATTTTAAGGGTAGCTTTCTCCCTTAGTTTTAATTTTTTAAAAACTCAAAATCGATTTTCCGATTATTTTAAATTTATTTCAAAATATACACTTTCAATAAATCCTTACCGCGTGATGTAAATAGTATCGATGTGAGTGCTAGAGGGCACTGTAGGCAAAAAAACACAGTTTTCACGCAGTTTTAAAACTTTATGATTTCTTTTCTCGGAAATATCAGCATGTAGGCATATTTTGTACGTGACAATTTTGACTTAAAATTTTTACGTATATCACTTCTTATTGGCATGGGTCGCGTTAAACCGTGATCCGTCTCATTTGCTAATCATTTTGCACGTTACGCATTCCGCCGACACTTTAATGATTCTTTAAAAACCAAAGTGTATAAGCACATAAAATTTTAAAAAAAACGAAGTACATTGAACCTGAAAAGTACAAAGTACATTGAACCTGAAGTAAGAAGCATTATGAACGAACAACAAGTCTGTAAGTGACACCATTCGTTATAGGTATTGCATCTCATTGATTCCGAGTTGTTAATATTAATTACTTTACTCTGAAGATTGGGTCGATTTTGCTTCAGTTATTTCAAGAAGAGTAAATTACACGTCTTAAAAGTTTACTATTTCTAAAGGTGTCTAAAATTTACTGTTCCTTCACCCGGTTTACGTAATTTGTAAAATTTACATGCACGAAAACATATTTCATCTTCCAAATCAGAATGAAAAAACCAATAAATTCAATACATATGTCTTGTTTTCGAATTCATATCACATCTCAAAAAGAAAAAACTATAAATTAACAACCTAGTAATAGTTTTAGTGTGGTAAATAAGACACTAGGTTTGATTATAGTATATACCAGCATAAATCCAGCAAACTTTGGTTTTTATGCATACCAAACATAGCAAACACTCAAAAACAAAACAATTCGATGTTTTTTTTAGCAAGCTAGTAAAGTTTCGAATACTTTCTTATGCATACGAAAACTAGTAAACACTTAAAAAACCTAGTTACTAAGTTTTATACATATGGCCCATTATCAGAATGTAAGAAAAGAGGAAATTAACACCGGTAATGGTACCATAAAACTGCGTTCACCGTTTACGTAAATCAAAACGTTTTGTTGTTTTTGGTTGGGTAATAAAACAAAAAGAAAACCGGAAATTTACCGTTATAATTTCAGCTGGTTTGGGTGTGGCTTTCTAAGAAAACAACTTATAATTAAAGATCGGATATTTATTTTTGGAGAATTCACTGAATCAATATTTTCATCAGTACTACAGTTGCTTATGCAGCCGTGATATAATATATATATCCATTCAATCTTCCGTCACCGTCACCTGATCCAACTGATTCATGATATTCTGGAAATTTTTTTTGTTGTGCTGAAAATACGACTCATCCGTTATACATTTCCATAATCACACACCTTACGTCCGCCACCATAAGATTCGAGAGTGGCATTGGTCACCCGCTTAGTCAACAACCATTCACCACCGCATGATACGCCGTGTTATACCTTGGATTGCCTGATTGAGCCAAGAGAGATAACCAGCTAATTCGGAAGTGGAGAAGGAGCTGTGAGATCGGACTTCACTATGAGGTGAGACATTTCAATAGTATATTTTTTTATATATACTTTTATATATATATATATATATATATATATATATATATATATATATATATATATATATATATATATATATATATATATATATATATATATATATATATATATGTATATATATATATATATATATATATATATATATATATATATATATATATATATATATATATATATATATATATATATATATATAGATATATATATGTATATATATATATATATATATATATATATATATATATATATATATATATATATATATATATATGTATATATATATATATATATATATATATATATATATATATATATATATATATATATATATATATATACGAGGGCAATTTGAAAATTCCGTGATATTGAAATGAAAGAACTGGTTTTTGGGATAACTGTTATTTTATTTTTCAACGTAGTCACCTTTTAGCTCGATTCACCGAGCCCAACGTTTTTCCAACTTTTGCAAGCCAGTCAAAAAATATGATTTCGGGAACTCTTCAAAATAGGCATTTGTTTCGGCGATGACCTCCTCATTTATTGTGAATCTTTTTCCTCCGAGCCATTTCTTCAAGTTAGGAAATAGAAAGAAGTCGCAGGGAGCCAGATCTGGAGAATACGGTGGGTGAGGCAGCAATTCGTAACGCAATTCGAGTAATTTTTGGGTTGTCAAAAGACACGAATGAGCTGGTGCATTGTCATGGTGGAACAGGATTTTCTTCTTTTTCAAATGGGCACGTTTCACCTTCAATGCAGCATCGAATTTATCAAGCAGAGTACAATAATATTGCCCTGTTATTGTTCTTCCCTTTTCTAAATAGTTGATCAGCAATATCCCTTGCTCATCCCAAAAAACGGTGGCCATAACCTTACCGGCCGAAATGACGGTTTTTGCCTTCTTCGGAACATGTTCGTCTGGAAAAGTCCACTGTTTGACTGTTCTTTCAACTCAGGTGTGTAGTGATGGATCCACGTTTCATCAACGGTCACAAAACGGCGAAGAAACTCAGGTGGATTGCGCTTATTCATCTTCAAACACTGTTCCAAAGTGGTTTCACGAAATCGCTTTTGCTCCGGACTTAGCAAGTGCGGCAACCATCTCGCCGATAGCTTTCTCATTCCCAGTTCTTCGTTTAAAATGGAATGCACGCGTTCGGTTGAAACGTTCATCATCTCAGCTATCTCGTCAATCTTTAAGCGGCGGTCGGCCAACACGATATCATGGATTTTATCGATGAAATGTGGAATTACAACCTCTTTTGGGCGTCTCGAACGTGTTGCATTATTTGTGTTTGTACGGCCACATCGAAAGTCGTTGAACCACTTTTGCACCATTCCATACGATGGAGCAGAGTCACTGTAATACTTCTGCAACTTTTCTTTAGTTTGTTTGATGGTTTTTCCCCGCAAAAAGTAATGTTTAATAAGAACACGGAATTCACTTTTTTCCATCGTTTCGAAAATTTAGAATCTTTTCCTCTTTCGAAGGCTGTAGAAAATTTGTTTATTGATAGATTTAATTCAAATTTTTTATGGCTCGCTAAACATGATGACAGATGTCAAAACCATATTCACCTCGCCGATCCGAACGCCTTCTGTTGACAATATCACGGACTAATCAAATTGCCCTCGTATATATATATATATATATATATATATATATATATATATATATATATATATATATATATATATATATATATATATATATATATATATATATATATATATATATATATATATATATATATATATATATATATATATATATATATATATATATATATATATATATATATATATATATATATATATATATATATATATATATATATATATATATATATATATGTATATATATATATATATATATATATATATATATATATATATATATATATATATATATATAACTCTTTGTTTTTTGTGAATCAGAAGGTTCTTTTTGATGGTGTTTTTGGAAACCGTCTTTTTTCACTCGGTCTTTGTTTTTATATATGCTTTTTTTCTTGTATAACCTTATTGGAAGTATCAGTTCCAATTAGATTTGTCGGATTCTAGACCGTTTTCTAAATTATTTGGTTTTATCATAAAACGACCACTTCCAAAAGATGTTAAAAAGAAAAACACCAGTTTTTATTTTTTATCTTTTTCGAGCGTCGATTTTTTATTTCCAAAATAATTTATTTTTCAAAAATTTTTTGGTTTTGTTCGGATACGTTTCGAGGCTTTTTTGGCCTCTTCCTCAAGTCCTTTGCTAGCTTAAAACTTTTTTCGAAAAAAGTTTTAAGCTAGCAAAGGACTTGAGGAAGAGGCCAAAAAAGCCTCGAAACGTATCCAAACAAAAACAAAAAATTTTTGAAAAATAAATTATTTTGGAAATAAAAAATCGACGCTCGAAAAAGATAAAAAATAAAAACTGGTGTTTTTCTTTTTAACATCGGTCGAAAACGGTCTAGAATCCGACAAATCTAATTGGAACTGATACTTCCAATAAGGTTATACAAGAAAAAAAGCATATATATATATATATATATATATATATATATATATATATATATATATATATATATATATATATATATATATATATATATATATATATATATATATATATATATATATATATATATATATATATTGTGACGATTATGGAAGATGATAGAACACAACAACAATAGAACTTTCAAGAAAATTCTCATTAGTTCTACAAATATAAAAATCAAAAGATACAAAAGGTAACAATGCAACCAAAGTAAACATTTAATAGGAAGTATTTGTTTTATCGAATAAGGATTGGTTAACGAAATAAAAATTGGTAAATAAAACAATTGAAAAGAATAGATTTCACACCTAGGTGTCAATATTTGAAGATCGTCTTATTGTTGATAAAGGAAAAAAAAAGGGTGTGTTCTATCTAGAACATTACAGCAGTTTCGAGGCTATTTCATGTAGTATATATAAAAGGTGTTGTTCGAGGATACAATTAGTATAAAAATTGTTAGCGATACAAAAAGTATAAAAATTGTTAGCGATACAAAAAGTATAAAAATTTAGCAGTGATAAAGGCGAAGTAAAAAAAATTAACAGTGTTATAAGTAGAAAGTTAAAAGTGATATTGTGAACAAGTATAAAAGAATTATAAGTGGTGAAATATTGTTAGTACAAGAAGAACTAAAAGGGGAAATAGGAGAAATATTTTTACTGTAAAATCTTGAACGAATAAAATTATAACGTTTAGAAAATCCATTGTGTTTTAAATTTCCTGATTTAGTGATCGAACTAAATAATTGTAACTCGGCAAAGAAACGTTACAACTGGTGTCAGAAGTGAAATTGGGAAATAAGATGGAGTTGAATGGATTAAAAGTTCAAGATCTGAAGAGTGAATTGGAGAAAAGAAATCTTTCAACAACGGGAACCAAGAATGAGTTGAAAGAACGATTAATAAAAGCTATGGAAGCAGCTAGATTGGATCCAGAAAAATATCGTTTTGGGCAAGAAGAAGCAGATGAAAATCCAGATGCAGGAAATATTGAAGATAAAGATGGTGCTCTTGAAGGAACGAGGCAAGTCGTACCAGCAAACAACGACTTTGCACAGTTAATGGCTATGATGGAGCAAATGAGTAACAGCATGAGTAATGAAATGAAAAAGTTAGATGTCAACATCAATCAACAGTCTGCAAACATCGCTTCAAGTCGAGAGGAAATTAGCTTGGTTAAAACACACATCGACGAGAAACTTCTACAGATGGCAGCGAATCTACGCATCGAAGTAGAGAAAATTGTGGATGAGAAAGTCGAGAAAGCGCAAAAAGAAGTTGAAGTTCTGGAACAGAAAGTGCAATCGAAAGTAGATTACTTTAAAGTAGAAGTAGAAAAAAGGCTTCTAGATGTTGAAATAATAGCTAAAACATCACATCCGGTTCAACAAATACAGGGCATGAAGTTAAAACCGCCCACATACGATGGTACATCATCGTTTGGAATTTTCAAATTCCAATTTGAAACAGCAGCTGATCAGAACAGTTGGAACGAAACACATCGTGTGGCAGCTTTAATAGTGGCACTGAAGGGTGAAGCAGCAGAAACAATACAATCAGTTCCAGAACAAGATCGAAGGAGCTACAATGAGATCATGAAGGCTTTAGATCGCAAATATGGTAGTGACCACAAACGGGAGATATACAGACTTGAGTTGAAGGGTCGCTACCAGCGAATAGGAGAAAGTCTGCAAGAGTTTTCGTCTGCGATCGAACGTCTGGTACATATGGCACATGGAAATACATCACCAGACTATATGGAAAGAATGAAGATAGATGCGTTCATCGACGGCATAAGAGATCCAGAGACGCGGAAGTCAGCTGTGATGACGCCTAAAGCTACATTTGCTGAAAAAATAGCTTGTGCATTGACTAGTGAGACGGCACAAGCAATTGTCAAACCAACAATCAAGGTACGCCGTGTAGAAATGGAAGAAGAGGACAGTTTTAGGCCTCAAAGAAGACCCAAAGAATTCAACAGTAGAATAAGATGTTGGGTATGTGACAAACTTGGTCACATATCTCGAGAATGCAGAGAGGCTAGACGAAAACGGGGCAGATCAACATCCCCAATCAGACGGAGATCATCTGAAGAAAAGGCTCAAGCGGGAGAGGATGGTCAAATAGCAGCGGAAGGGTTAAACTAAAACGAGTCAGCTTTAAGGGGCGTAAGCTGGCTCCCACGACCGAATGCCCCATAATCTCCATCCCTATTTCAAGAATCGCAAGGAATGGTGACAGTTTAACGATTAGAGCTGAAATTGATGACAACAACTGTATCATTACGCTAGATACTGGAGCAACTCGCACAATAGTCCGTACAGATTTACTAAAAGGGGAGTTACAACCAGCGGAAAAATATCGAATACAAACAGCAACAGGGGAAAGTGCAACTATCAGGGGAAGCAAAGTTGCTGATATAAAAATAGGAAATACGCACTTTCAGCATGAAGTTCTAGTGGCAGACATCGTTGATGAAGTAATTTTGGGTATGGACTTCATGAGGCCGAATGGATTTGTAATAGACGCTGGAAATGGAGTACTCAAGTATGGTAACGTAGAGTTGGCTCTTCAGATGAATGGTGCAGAATCAATCATGAGATTGGAACATCGCGAAAAGCTGTCACCTAATACCGAAACAATCGTCTGGGGAAGTGCACATGGAGATGCAGATGCATTATCAAGAAGGCCATGCCAGGTGGAATGCAAGCACTGTAATCGGGTGGAGAGTAAGGAAAACATTAATGATGTCAGGCTTCTGCAAGTGCTTTCTAGTGAAGACTGGACACCTGAAGTAGTAAGAAAGGAGCAACTGCAAGATCCTAGCTTAGCACCAATAATAAAGTTCAAGGAAAAAGGAGAAAAACCTACATGGAGTGAGATTGCCGATAAAAGTCAAACGTTGAAGGCATATTGGGCACAATGGGACAGTCTCTGTATTGAAGATGGATGCTTGAAAAGAATTTGGGAAAGTCCTGACGGATCAGTTAAAGAATCAATGATAGTAGTTCCCAAAATAAGAATACCTCAAGTATTAAAGGAATATCATGAAGGAACCAGTGGCGGTCACCTGGGTATTAACAAAACCCTTGCTAAAGTACGGCGTAGATTTTATTGGTCAGGAGCACGTCAATCGGTAGTGGAATGGTGTCAAGCATGCGATCAATGTGCGGCTGCAAAGGGACCTGCAAGAAGAAGTCGTGGTAACATGAGGCAGTATAATGTTGGAGCACCATTCGAGAGAATTGCAATGGATGTAGCTGGACCATTTCCGACTTCTGATAACAACAACAAATATGTGCTAGTCATAATGGATTATTTTAGCAAATGGCCAGAAGTGTGTGCAATACCAAACCAAGAAGCAACAACGATCGCTGAAGCAGTAGTTAGCAATTGGATAAGTCGCTACGGAGTGCCGATGGAGATTCACACAGATCAAGGAAGAAATTTTGAATCTACCATATTTCAAGAAATCTGTCAGATACTTGGAATTAATAAAACTAGAACAACTGCTTCACATCCCCAATCAGACGGCATGGTGGAAAGATTTAATGCTACTCTTGAGAAATATCTAGCAAAAGTAGTAAACAAGAATCAACGTGATTGGGACCGTTATATTCCGTTATTCTTGATGGCTTATAGATCAGCAGTGCATGATACAACCAAAACGACGCCAGCTACAACCATTTTTGGAAATGATTTACGGCTACCTGGTGATCTGAAGTTTGGGATTATTCCATCGTCAACATTATGTGTCCAAGATTATGTTAATAAACTTCAAAAAGAACTTGAGGAGGTACACACGTTTGTCAGACAGAAAGCACAGATAGCCAGTGATCGAATGAAGGCTCGGTATGACATTCGCGCAAACAACAAAGGATTTGAGGAAGGACAACTAGTGTGGCTACACAATCCACAGCGGAGAAAAGGACTATCTCCAAAACTACAAACATCTTGGGAAGGACCTTATACCATCATAACAAAATTAAACGATGTCGTTTATCGAATAAAGAAAGGTCAACGAGCGAAACCAAAAGTCGTTCATCTAGAAAGATTAGCACCCTACAGAGGGGGAGATTTAGATTGTATTCGGGACGAACAGAAATAAGTGGGGGAGAATGTGACGATTATGGAAGATGATAGAACACAACAACAATAGAACTTTCAAGAAAATTCTCATTAGTTCTACAAATATAAAAATCAAAAGATACAAAAGGTAACAATGCAACCAAAGTAAACATTTAATAGGAAGTATTTGTTTTATCGAATAAGGATTGGTTAACGAAATAAAAATTGGTAAATAAAACAATTGAAAAGAATAGATTTCACACCTAGGTGTCAATATTTGAAGATCGTCTTATTGTTGATAAAGGAAAAAAAAAAGGGTGTGTTCTATCTAGAACATTACAGCAGTTTCGAGGCTATTTCATGTAGTATATATAAAAGGTGTTGTTCGAGGATACAATTAGTATAAAAATTGTTAGCGATACAAAAAGTATAAAAATTGTTAGCGATACAAAAAGTATAAAAATTTAGCAGTGATAAAGGCGAAGTAAAAAAAATTAACAGTGTTATAAGTAGAAAGTTAAAAGTGATATTGTGAACAAGTATAAAAGAATTATAAGTGGTGAAATATTGTTAGTACAAGAAGAACTAAAAGGGGAAATAGGAGAAATATTTTTACTGTAAAATCTTGAACGAATAAAATTATAACGTTTAGAAAATCCATTGTGTTTTAAATTTCCTGATTTAGTGATCGAACTAAATAATTGTAACTCGGCTAAAGAAACGTTACAATATATATATATATATATATATATATATATATATATATATATATATATATATATATATATATATATATATATATATATATATATATATATATATATATATCAGTGGCGGATTATCATACAAGTTTTAAGGCAACCGCACCAGGGCCCCGCGATTCAGGGGCCCCAAGTTTAAGTAAAAAAGAAAGTAAAACCAGACAAGTTTGAAATATATTTATTTTCAGGCATTAAAATTACATTTTTTCTGTATTTAAGTGTCTTTAAGTTCATCGAATTTAATTTTGTCCAAAATTTCGTTTTCAATAGAAAGAATGGATAAATCGTTCAAACGATCATTACTCATAGTATTACGCAAATAACTTTTGATTAACTTCAGTTTTGAAAATGATCGTTCGCCTATAACATTATCGACAAACATGCATAAAAACATTCGTAATAAAATATCGATATTCGGAAAAGTGGTGGAAAGATGATTATTGAACATTGTTTTGTACATCGATTCATAATTTAAATTATCAAATGTGAAATAATTTTTTGCAAATTGACATTCGTCAATCAATTGATTTACATTGAGATCTTTTGGGTATTTTGCGGTTATTGTTCTGCAAGAATAAGCAATATCTTCATCACTCATTAAATTTAGATGTATCAAAAACGAGTACTATCTAGATCTTCATCATCTTTAGCACGCTCTCTCAGATTGAAAAGAAAAGCCTTTATAATTGGCTTGAACAACGATTTTTCAAGGTGGTCTTTTTGTTCCTCTAGACAAAGTGTTTGTGACGTTGAGCAAGTTTGAATATTATTTGCGGTTTGAATATTAGATGAAACAGAATTTAAAAGCTGACAGACATCATCAAAAATTTTGTTGTAATCTTTATTTTCCAAATCTGTAACTATTAAATCAAACAGTTTTTTCTCACCGAGACAGTTAAATTAGATTTTTGTAATGCTCGATTCACAAAATTAAACTTGGTTAGTACACTTTTCCGGAGGACAAGCATCAAAATATTTTCGAATTGACATAGTTTTTTTATCCAACCACCTTTTTATGTTACCACCGCTTTGTTCGTCACTGAAGCTTTCCTCATGTATGAAAGATTTTAAAACATGCAGCACTTTTAAATAACAAGAATGTAAAACGTGACCTGATTCGTATCTAGCTGACCATCTTGTTCCAGTTGCTCTCTTTAACATGTATTCACTATTTTCGGTTAATTGTTCTTGTAATCGATTCCATCGAAAAGGGGAATATACGAAAAATCCATAAAGTTTTTCAACCATATCAAAAAACTTAGTTGCAGCAGTATTGCCAGAAACACTATATTTACCGACTAAATTTAATGAATGAGCAGAGCAAGGCACAAAAATTGCTATTTCATTTGTTTGACGAATCAATCTTTGAAGGCCACCATAAATACCTGCCATATTGTAAGCGTTGTCATATGACTGGCCTCTACAATTATCAATGTTTATTTCGTTTTCAATGTGGAATTTCATAATGATGTCAAAAAGATAATTCGATGTATGACCTTCGATTTCAATAAAAGAAATAAATCGTTCACAAATGGTATTACTTTTAACATATCGAACACAAAAAGACAACTGGTCTGTATGGCTCACATCCTGAGTGGAATCGACACTAAACGAATAACATCGAGATTCTATAATTTCCGAAACAATGTGATTTTTAACATGTTTTGCCATGATAGAGATGAATTCTTCACAAATTGTGCTTGAAAGATACGATGCTTTTCCTAAAAATATTCCGAATAATAAAAAAAAAACATTTTTTAATGTTACATGAAAAGAGTGTACCTTTTCCTTTATTGCCAAAACGAGAAATATGTTCTTGTAAAAAGGGATCAAATTTAGCCAGTAATTCAAGACATCCAAGAAAGTTTCCATTGTGTTTTGATCCTAAAATTTCATCGTGATCACGAAAAGCAAGTCCTCGTGATGCAATTTTAGTTGTATTATTAAAAGATTTCTCGAAAGTAAGTTCATTTTTGATACGCATTTTATATGTAAAATTATTGGTCATGTGATACTTAGACTCTTCATGCTTCGAAATGTGATGAATTATTCCAATTATTGAATCTTTTTAATTCTGGCTCCAAAGGAGGACGGTCCTACCGAAAAGAGGACACAAAATAATCTATTGACTGATCACTATACAAAACTAATCGATCAAATTAAGCAGGAAGTGAAACTTGACCATAACATTGAGTTAATTGAGAATACAACAAGTGAAAAACTTGTACTTGTTGACAGCCTATGTTATGAAACATATACAGCTAAAAAAAGCATGTAAAACCCCGCCTTTATTGAAATGCAACTAGTGTTTGCAATCTTGGTATCCGGGTACCCGGATACCCGGGTATTTAGGAAGATTTTTCGGGTATTTAATATCCGGATATTTTGGTCGAATACCCGAACAACAAAAGGTCCAGTTTTTTCCCAATAAAATTTAGCTCATTCTCTTTTTGCAAATTCGAATTATTCTTTATGCTAGTTGTTGACAAATGTTTCTATTCTAACCATACAAATTGCAATATGTCCATAAATATTAAACCATAAACATTAAACCAACCACATCCGTAAACATTAAACTGCCCTCTAGTTAATTATTATTGTTTGGATTACGAAAACAACAGAAAAACGACGAAGAACACATAACAAAATTTATGGAATTTTAGTTCTTATTAAAATTAAAATTAAGTCATAAAAAATTAAGGACCTTCATTGGTTATTTGTTTATATTTAGTTTAAAATCGGTAAATATATTATGATAAGTTTTTATTTAAGATTTAAGCTAATAATTAAAATAAGTGTCATCGAAAGTTTGGGACCAGTTCAAGAAAATTTCATCACATAAATCTCGGCGCCACGTAGTTGGATGCGCACAAATAATTTCAACTAAATGGGGAAATACGTCAGCAATGAAAAATCAAATCGGATAATGATGCGGCTAATTATTATATTGAAAATTTACAACTACAAAAATGTATTGCTGTCTACACAAGATCTACTATAGATAACAGTGGTACTACAGTTGATAAAGAGCTGAAAATGTTGTATGTAAATAAAGGAAACCGAAAAAAATGATAGAAAATTTAAATCAATCGTTATTGACCGTGAAGCCAACATCCACTTTATCGGAGCGGGTTTTTTTTACTGCAGGAATTTAAAAAAGAAAATACGAAATCGGATGAGTACAGCTACCCTAAATGCTTTAATATTTTTGAAATATTATTTTACAATTAAAAAATGATCAATTTTTAGTTTACTACTGTGAGGTTTTTTTTATTGTTTTTCATCTTTTAATTTTTTTATAACTACCCGGGTTATCCGTGTAATCCGGGTAATTTGGAAAATACTAATCGAGTAACCGGGTAATTTGAAATCACTAAATGCAACTAATCGTCCAAATTTCAAAGGAATCGTTCCAGTGCTTAAGGAGATTACCTATTTTGAACAAACGAACATTTACATTTTTATTTATATAGAAGACGATAGAAGATAGATAGAAGAATATTTATTGAAATTCTATTAAAAGTTTATTGCAACACTAATCTTTATAAAACTGTTTGTGTGTTTTTTTACTGAAAATAATAATTAAAAGTATTCTTTTTACTAATTGAAATAAAATAAATCTGACTAAAGGGTCATTCCAAAGTGACTAACGTAACATTCATACCGAAATTCACAACTTTGTTTCCTTATAACTAAAATTGTAAAGATTATTTTAAGTACTTGTTGACTTTTTAAAATGTAAATCGAGTTTATTTATCTAAATCAGAAAGCTTTTTATTTAAATTAAATTTTTTAGATATTTTTTAAATAAAAATGTAAATGTGACTAACGTAACATTTTTTATACCATTAAATTAACACCTAAATTATGAACCAAAATTCTCTAGATGTTGAAAATGTACATAAAATTTATTGATAAGTTTCTTTAATGTAATTAATGTATTTTTTAAAAAAGCCAATAACTTTTTAAAAAATTTGTTAGTTTTTCATAAATTGATGCTTTTGATTTAAATGATGTGTGACTAACGTAACGTGACTAACGTAACACAAAAGAATTCATGTATTTCGAATGATCACCTCATTTATTTGGAAAGCAAAGCAGTCCAATTCAGACACTCCAAACTTTAGCTTACAGAAAATAAAAAGTCTAAAACAATTCGGTTTATTATATTTGTGCTATGCTTACAGATGTAAAAGTAATATTACCCATGGTAAAATTAAAGGTAAAATTGGTAATATTACGTAATATTACATAGACTTGGTAAAATTGGTAAAATTGGAATAAAATTTGAATAATCTTTATTAACTAAAAATTAAAGTTTGTGCTTTTTTGTTGACTTGTATAGTTGAAAATTGTTTGCACATTGTTGTGAGAATATCTCAGCTGATCGATCGATTTTCAGCTGAATAAATGTAGATAAATGTAGATAATTTTAACGTCTCTACGTGTTGCCACAAAGTAGAATAATTTAGGCAAACATTTATTTTATCAACTGGTGTCGATCGGTGGATTGGAATGGGTAGTTTTTTCCCTGATTTTGACTGTTTCCTGATTATCCGTGTTAATCACCCTCAAAGGTCACTCGTGGAGTAATTTTGTACACCTTTCAATTATGCATTGTACGATCAACAGCAACAGAACCGCAACGCAACAAACCATTATCAATGCTTCGTTGTAAATTTTTGCTGTGAAACGCACGTTCATATTTAAATATTCCTTGCGTTTTTGAAGGCTTCAGCAATTTGCGATTTATATTTTCCCATGAACGAGTAAGAAACAATGCATGAATAAGATTTTGATGTGACGTGTTGCACTCGAAATTAATACATTTATCCCAGTGTCGGCAGTGGCAAGTGTTGTTGATTGCGATCCATAGCGTACAGACTAAATAAAGTAAGTTTAATTGAAAATGCTTGGTTATCTGTCAATTTGCTCTTTGCATTTGAGCCATTGAAATGCATTTCTACTTCTATTCGATGTGGTATACCTAAACATTTTCGAATACGGCAGTGTTTTCAAAAACGCATAATTTTATATAACAGTGAAGAAAGCCGTTATCGTTGAAGCCAGTGTGTTCAGGATTTGTTGTAGTTTTGAAGCTGTGAAAATGGCCTATTTTCTAGATGTCCTGCTAACAAAACAACAGCTGAACTTCGTTCAAGGATAGGGCGTAAAAGAATT
Organism: Diogma glabrata; assembly: GCA_963693315.1. Classification (NCBI taxonomy): domain Eukaryota; kingdom Metazoa; phylum Arthropoda; class Insecta; order Diptera; family Cylindrotomidae; genus Diogma; species Diogma glabrata. The sequence goes on from OY856186.1 coordinate 110,814,857, forward strand.
TGCCGTTGTTGCATAAGTATTTGTCTATAATAATCTACGAGTGAGGATATTTACCCTCGATAATGAAATCGCAACTATATTTAAATGTTTTGAAAAAGTTTTATATTTTACCAATCTTACCAATTTTACCAATCTTACCGGTAATTTTACGGTAAAATTACCACAAATATATTTTACCGGTAAATTTACATCTGTAGCTATGCTATATTCTTTTAGGATATATTTTAATTCGTATATTAAGCATTTTTCACAACCATGCGCTTAATTTCATTCTAATGTGGTTTTCTTTTGACTTTTCTAAATCAATTTATAAATTCGGGTCTGAAAAGAACAAAAAACAAAATTTGATGTGAAATATGTTTGTGTTAGTGATATTTAAATGGCGGTTGTCTACTTTTAAATTTGAAAAATTTCGTATAATAGCATATTCTGCAATTGCGTATTGAAATATTTATAAAAAATTCAATTAATTTGTACATAAAATAATTTTGTTTTATTCATTCATATTTGTTTTCAATTTAAATTACTTCATTTTAGATAAAAGCGTCTCGTTTTTTTCTATGATGCATCTTTTTTCATCCGCCCAATGAAATATAATATTTTAATTCTAATAAAGAGTTTTTTTTATTTATTAGGAGTTATTTTATTAAATGTTAGTTACATTATTGTATATATATAATATAAAATACAATAATTAATTCTTCAAAATTAAACAATTAATAGTTATATAAAAATTGTCGTCAACAAAACGTTTATATTTTAAATTTTCTTTGTTGATATTAGTAATGTCAAAAAAATTTACGAAAAAATGCACATTTTTTTTTTTGATGTAAATCGGAAAAAAAAATTGATGTTTTTGGGTGAAAAGAACAAAATTTTTGATTTACATCAATTTTTTTTGATGGATTTGGGTGAAAAGAATTCGACATAAACAAAATAACAATATTGGAATTTTCACAGTTGTTGCCATATCTTATAGTAAAATATATGAAAAAAAAATTATAGGTCACAGTTACAGTTTTGTGAAGAAAAAAAACTTTAGCTTGAAGGTTGACTTTAAAATGGAATGACCCTAAAGTCTAATTTAAATATTTTGTTTATATTTATTTCAATAACTTTTCTAAAAAAAGTGTTTTAGTTTTTCTATTTTCTAGAGTATCGGTACTACACCGATAAGGTGAGAAACTTTGTCAGTATTGGCAAAACGGAAATTTTGGAAGCGCTACTCTCGTTATAAATATGTTATTGATTACTTTCATTTTGAAAAGTTATCGTTCAGCTGGGAACGGTAACAGTAACAGTATTGACATCGAGCCTAATTTCATAGAAATAAAAAAAATAATCAACAATCTTTACAAACAATCTTTACAACAATCCTTACAACCAAACCACCACTAATTCCGGCCATATTGTTTGCGTTGTCATATGACTGTCTCTGCAATTTTGTATGCCAATTTTGTTTTCTTCGAGGAATTTTTAAACGATGCCAAAAAGATACTCTTATGTTTGACCCTCAATTGGAATAAAAGCAACTCGTTCATTGATTTTACCATCTTTTACATATCGAATGCAAAAAGCCAATTAATCCGAACGACTTACATCCAGAGTGGAGTCAACACTAATCGAATAATAAACTGCGTCAATGACGTCGGCTGCAATATAAATTCGTCACATATTGTGCTTGAGAGGTACGAAGTTCTTCATAAAAATATCCCAATAACAATCACTTTTATCATTTCATTAAGTTTGCTTCAGATGTCGCATACCTTTTCCTTTGTTGCCAAATTTATCACTATGCTCTTTTAAGAAAGGATAAAATTTAGCCAAAAGTTCAAGAGCTCCAAGAAAGTTTCCATTGTGATTCGAGCCCAGAGTTTCATCACTCTCGGAAGTTCGGAATTAAAATATTTGTTTTTTATTTATTTTCTTTATAAATTATATATCTTTATTTAAAATATTCGAATAGATTATTGCTTTTAGATTGCAAAATAGAGAAATCGAAAATTTTATTTGGAATTATTTATTTGAGAATCTGAGAAAACAATGGAACCTATAGTTAAAAACTGCTGTAAGAGCAGCGCCGTAGTTTAACTTTTAGGGGCCCTGTGCACAGCGTCTTTAAGAGGCCCTATGCAGTCGCAGACAATAAAACATTTTTTTTTTAAATGTTATTGAATTCATATTTATAGGTTTTTACATAAAAAAAATATGCAGAAATTATAAAGGAATTTTTCTAGCTTTTTCGCTGGCAAATTCATCAATTATGTCATTATAATTAATTGTTCTGGCTGTTGCATTTTCAATTGACAGTATTGCTAATCCAGAAAGCCTTTCTTGTGACATTGTTGACCGTAAATAATTTTCAATTAATTTCAGTTTTGAAAACGACCGTTCACAATGAGCAACGGTTATTGGTATTGTTAAAATTATTCTATAAACGATATATACATTTGGATATAATTCTTCCAAATTCCTTTCTAGAATGAATTCCAAATTTTCTATAATAGTAAAATTATCTTCTAAAATATATCTTAAAATAGAAAGTTCAGTTTTGAACTCCACGTCTTCAATATCCTCTTCTTAGTGTTTGACTAGATATGTACAATTAGTATTGAATTCATTTGTATTCATAGTTTTTAGCTTCTTATTACCAAAAAGAAAACCAAAAATTTCATTTAAAGAACTATCCGGTTCAAATCGTTCTTGCAGTGAATTTATCACTGTATCGATTAAATTATTAAAATAAGATTGTTTGAATTTATTTTCAGCAGTAAGGTTTAGATGGCTACATTCATCGTCAATTTCAGGAATCAGCTCACCTATATCAATATCAACACAAAACTGAATTGGTTCAATTTCTTCTTTTGGGAGTTCAATTCCTTAAATTTGGTATATCATCTGTACTAATAGCATCTATATTGTCATATTTATCATTTGCTGTATTTATTGGGTCTGTATAATAACAATAGTCAGCTAATCTTTTGAGAATACGTACTCGGCTAGGTTCTGGTGATTTATCCAAACATTCTCTGTTTCTACTTGTTAGTATTTGGGTATCACGTGCAGGCCGTTCGGTGAACGGTGCTATTACATTTATTGCTAACGATATTTCTTGTGCTTCTTTTATAAGCTCTTGGAAATTGTTTTTTAAGTCAGCAAGCGATAATAACATAGCCCTTGTATGTTGTAATGCAATATTGATTGCCATATCTTTTCGTTGAAGCAATTGGCTGAAGATGTGAAGCTTTGATAACAATTGATACCAAATTGTTGTCAATACAATAAATTCATAAGAGTTTATTTGTTTTTTTAGAGATACAGCAACAGTTTTGCAATCTGGATAACTATTCTTAAGTTCATCTAATGCAAGACTAATTTCGTTTATCTGATATTTCACGGCTTTTATACTGTTAAAGCGATATTCCCATCGAGTATGGCTGGGGGTCTTCAAATTAATTTTTAAATATTTTGCTTGAATGGCCCATCGCGTTGTCGATGCAGCAAAAATCTTGTATAAATTATTTAATGTAGTGAAATAATTTTGACTTTTAATAGTGTGTTTAACACTATCTCCTATCACTAGATTGATGTTGTGTCCACCACATGGCGTATACCATTCTTTGTTGTTAATTTCTAAAATTCGACTTTTTGCTCCCTTAATTATATTCTCCTGACTGACCACGACAATTAGCAATTTCGATTCATAATATTTTTAATTCCTCAATAAGGACGTGTGCTAAATTTTCGCCGGTTGAGGACAATATATTTACAAAGCTTAAGAAACTTTCTTGCACACTTGGCTTTTGGTCCGCTATTTTGATATACCGAATAATAATGGACAACTGGTTTTTTTGCAAACATCCGGTGTAGAATCTATCATTACGGAAAAGTGCTTCGATGATTTAATATTACTGACTAATATATGTAAAACTCTAGAAGCTAGTTGCAAGATAATTTCGTTTTGAACCATCGGTGAAAAATATGATGGTACTTTTTTTCCGTTTCAGTTATTGACTGTAAATGCATTTTTAGTTCTAGAACAAAATCAGCAATCAATTCAATTACTCCCAAAAAATTACCATTATTCGGCTCAAACAGTTTTTCGTTGCTTCCTCTAAATGCTTCCTCGAAAAAGTTCCTCTAAAACAAACAGCAAAAAAAGCAACCGAATTTTATGAATATTTGTTTTAAATGAAATCATAGATTTAACTAGATTTGCTTGAAAGTTAAACATTTTGAATTTTCATCTTTGTTTTTTCTTTCAATTCTTGGTATTTTTTTGACTATTGGAGAAGTTTTTCTAATGTATTAACTATTTGGGGCCCCAAAAAATATGGGGCCCAGTGCGATTGCACCTGTTGCACTTGCGTAACTACAGCGCTGTGTAAGAGTATCGTTTGAACTAGAGAATCAATTCATGACACACATTGTATATACTCTATTTCAGAGATTTTTTAAGGGTGTAATTGTTATCGTTTTCGGAGTTCTGATTTCAGACATGCAGTTTTGAATCATCAAAAAATCAGTTCTGTTTTTTAGCCATCAAAAATGAATTTTTGAAAATACTTTAATTTACTAGGGTTTTTTTCGAAGCTGATGACCGTTTTATTTAGTAATCAATTTTGGAAAATGAGGATAAAGGGCCCCCAAAAATTTACCCACACGAGGGCCCCCTGAACTCTTAATCCGCCACTGATATATATATATATATATATATATATATATATATATATATATATATATATATATATATATATATATATATATATATAAATATATATATATATATATATATATATATATATATATATATATATATATATATATATATATATATATATATATATATATATATATATAAATATATATATATATATATATATATATATATATATATATATATATATATATATATATATATATATATATATATATATATATATATATATATATATATATATATATATATATATATATATATATATATATGAGTATGAATGTGTATGTCTATATGTATGCGTGCATGTATGTATATTTATGGGTATATGTATATGTATGTGTGTGTATAGGTGTATGTATAGGAATATTGACGAACCGGGACGTGTATGTGGGTCTGAGAGTGTGAGCATGTGTATGTAAGGACGTGTGAATGAAATTTGATTATAAGTCTGACATATATCACAGTGCCCTGGCAATACTCGGATCACGTATATTCACAATTCTGTTTGGAGGTGCCAATTGTTTGATAATAGCAAAGTTCATATTTCGTGGGGGATTTGTTAGTGACGGGATGATACATCACATCGGCTGAAACAGATGTTATGAAATGAACGATGCCACGCGGTGTTTTAGTACTACGTGAGATTGGATTATCATTTGATGTTGCTGATGGAAGTTTGCCAGATAAGAAATTATCATTGTTTTCAGCAGGGTTGTTAATATACACGTATAAAACGTTTTATACGTTACACGTATAATACGTAACGTATAAAACGTATAAAACGTATATAACGTATAAAACGTATAATATGATTTTGTTTTTGAAATTCATTCATAAAAAATTAAAAATGCTTCTTACTTCAGATATTAATTATATTTTTAGTAAAAATATATATATTTTAGTAAAAATATAATTACGTAGTTATAAATTATTTATATATTTTATAATTTATAACAAAAACTATTTAAATTCTAGATGTTATTTGAATGTAAACTTTTATACTTTATACGAAAGACTATGTAACTGTACATTAAACTGGTTAATAATCTTTAATTCACTAGATTTGAATATTGAAAATTTTGAATTATATATTAGAGATTTTTTTGAGCACATCAACTCAAGCAATTAAATTATTTTTGAATTTTTCAGCACGTAGGTATACTATATGATTTTCTTTCATTTTGATTCCAACATTTACTTAATGGGAAACATTTTGAAATAGAAACATTTGGCTCATGAACTTAATTATTTGGAATCATGAAATGTTATTGAATATATCGTCGCTTTAATAATGAAATAACGTATGCCATATATACGTTGTTATTATATAATGGGTGCGCTGCATTCCCCATAAGGATGTCTATAAAGT